>CM028687.1:61000782-61022486 GCA_016771965.1 Brassica carinata | reverse complement strand
GGACCTCGCTTTGGGCCCAAGTTTATCTCTTCGGAAATATTCCATTCACGATCTTCGTAATTATCCTCGAAGTTTTCCCTATTTCGGTGGCTTAATGTTTATCCGATGTTCGAAATTGATAAACCCCATAGTCTGATTGGGCCTGAATTCTTAAAATCGTAGTAAGTCCGTGGACCTGTCTTAAGTCGTTGAACGCTTTTATACGATTCTTTGTTGTTGTTTTTCTTATAATATTTTTTCGAATCGTTCTCAAACTTATTATTTATGGAATATTTTTATAGGTCAATTCTTAGAATATCTTATTTTGTTTTTTTTCTTATTATATTCATTTTCTTGATAAGATTCCAAAAAAAAAAGATCACAGTCTTAAGGTATAAGAAATGTTACTAAAGGTTTAGTAAAATTACTAAAGAATTTATGAATTTTTCACTAAAAATTTTCTTTGTTGTTGTTTTTCTTATAATATTTTTTCGGAATCGTTCTCAAACTTATTATTTATGGAATATTTTTATAGGTCAATTCTTAGAATACCTTATTTTGTTTTGTTTTCTTATTATATTCATTTTCTTGATAAGATTCCAAAAAAAAAGATCACAGTCTTAACGTATAAGAAATGTTACTAAAGGTTTAGTAAAATTACTAAAGAATTTATGAATTTTTCACTAAAAAATTTCTTTGTTGTTGTTTTTCTTATAATATTTTTTTCTGAATCGTTTTCGGACTTAAAGTTTGTAATGTTAAAAAAATATGTTAGAGAATATAAACTTGTCGATCAAAAAAAAAGAATATAAACTTTTTTATGTATTTTGTGTTATGCTGTTTTAAAAATTTATTGCAAATCGGATTTAAACGAAACGATTTTTCTAAAACGATTTCTTAATGATCAATGGATCTACACCCACATAAGCAATAATCTCATATAAAGCACACTTTTGTGATCTTTTGAACCTTTATATTTTATCATTTTCTGAGATTTTTATCTAGTGGCTGAACACAGTATTTGACCTAAGATAAGATATATATTATGCATAATACATTAATTTATTACAGCCTAGCTAATTAGTTGGATAATCATTGGGTTTTTTCGTTTCACCAATCTTTTAGTTGTTTCTATGATCAATTTTCTTGATATGTTCGTTTTCTTGATAAGATTACCATATAATAGATTGATATATGTGTGACGCTCTGGTGAATCTTGAGACAGATTTTCTGTTAGCAGGTCGCCTTGGTTTGAAATATGGTACAAATTTTACAAGAGATATGCAATATACGTATCATCTAGTTTACAAGAATTATCACGAATTGTGAAAATTGTCAAACTAGGTTGACGATAGATTGATCCACTTTAACCCATTTGTTTTGATGGCCATTTTTCAACACGTTCAGTAAATGCGGTGATGGGAAGGAAACTGGAAAAACGACTATTGCTATCGATACCATATTAAACCAAAAGTTTTCTTTTTGCCATTTGATGCATGTGATGTGAATCTGTGACCATATGGACTTTCTTCTTTTTAGTACATATCAAATATTAATGTCATCATTTATTATTTAAAATATAAAATAGTGCAAAGATGTCAAAAAATTCGACGAACAAAACATTTTAGTAAACAAATTGCACAAACGAATAATTATTAGATGTCACAGTACACAATTTACAATGCAGTATCAGAACTTAGGGCATGGTTAACCGTGGTACTCTGACCAAGGGCCCTTAGCATTTTTTAATTACTTTTAATGTTTAGGGACTTAAGTAAGGGACAATCAAATTTTTGTAGATTATTAGTGGGACTTTACTTGTCCCTTAGTTTAAAATATTAATATTTTTTAAAATTAACATTAAAATTGAAATCTTTAAAAAATTACAAAGTTGAAAAAGAAAATACAAACATCATTTTAAAAAACAGAGACAAACATTTATTCCAATACAAATAGAAACTTATAAATTATTCGTTATTTGGAAGATGTCCAAATTTAGTCCATATATGCTCAATCAAATCATTTTTTAAAATTTGATGGGTTTGTCGATTCCGAAGGTTCTTTCGACGTTGAAGTGCACTGCCGATAGGTGACTCCATATTCACGGTAAATGTATCCGGCTGTTCTCTTTCTTGAAATTCATCCTCGTTGTACTGAGTTTTTGAGAAACCGGGGATGGCGATGGCGATGGCGACGAATTAGGGTTTCATGTTTTTTCGACGGCGGAACACGGGGCCTCTCGGGGAGATAAGGCTTTCGTTTGATGGAAACAGCAAGATGCAATGGATCGCCTGGAATCAGGAGACAAAGGATAAAAGGGAAATCACGAAGATCTCAGATCTGCGAAAGGATCTTCTTTTTATTGGAAAGTCACGATCCGACGAAGATTCTGGGAAATCATTGGATCTTTCGACGAAGATTTTGGGATTAGGTTGTCCTATGGGAGATAAAGGTACGATCTTTGGTATTTCCCGATTTGGATCCAGAATTTTGTTTTGTTTTTCTTGTGTTGATGTCTGAATGATCTTTGTAATCGTTGTTTAAGTTAACATCCGTTTGTTATGGTTCAGTTGATAGAGAGAGTAAGCATGTTTCAAGATGTTGTTTCCATGAGTGATTGTTGCTTACAATCATCTTCAGGAATAAGGAAGAGAAAGACAAACCAAATGAACAAGATCTCATACAAAACTAAGAAAGGTAAATCCTAATTATGCATCTTAGGCCATCTGCATTGGCCAGTCTCTTACCAAAATTTCTTACTAGTTATATTACTATTTAATTAAAAGTTTGTAAAAAAAAAGGTTCAAATGTGAAATCCATAAGACGTTTTTATTAAATACTTAAATATTATTAATACAGTTGTAGAGAGATTGGTGAAAAACTCACCAATGCGGATGCCCTTAGGTGACTTGCTAAAGTTTTGAGAATTCTTTTATAATATCTACAACACACAAAAAAAGGGGCAATTTCTAGATTATCTTGTAACTTTGGTAATAATTTACATCCGAACAAATCGAATGCATTATACATTCAAAGTTACAATAGCTACTTAAACAAAGTTTAGCCTAAAACCCTGGCTAATTCCGGTTTAAGAGAACCGAGTGTGGGTAAAAAGCACACAAAATTCACTCAGCCCTTAAAACGCTGATTAACTTCCATATTCCCAATAATTCCTATTAGACTTAGAGGTTGTTTATATACAAAAGAAGAGAGCTCTCTTTGTTCTTCTTCCTATGCCCTCGGTTTTCGTTTCCCGGTTCTAGAACGTTTACGAGACGTTGTTCCAGATCCTTCCATCTTCCACCTGAGGTCACCATTAGCAAGCACAGATTGTTGACAATGGAACGTCCTGAGATTGGTCACAGTCGCATACACAATGGTTTCACTTCGGCTCAGAAACAAATCTTCTCGACCACACCGCTTTCAGCTAGATTCTTCAACCGCTTTCTCTCTCAGGCTTTGCAGCACAGCCTCCTTGTCAATAGTCTCCTCCTCATGCTCTTCCGTTGAAACCTACACAAGTTATTCAAAAATGCTGATAAATCAAAATATAACAAAGAGCTTTATCGAATAGTATGTGTCTTAACTAACCTCATATTTGAAGGGAATGGTAATTTTGGTGGAGAGACAGTCACAACCCTCACTGTAGTTGATTTTCAAGAATATGTCAAATGTCTCGGTTTCCGTTGTTCTCCTGTATGAAAGAAGACATGTTATAAATGAGACATAAGACAAGAAAATGGACTCTGAAGAAAGGTGTTTGTTACCTTTTTATGATAAACGGCTGCTCATCGAGAACTGCATCTTTGAAGTTATGGTTGTCCGAGAAGGAGACCTGGTTCACAAATGAAACGAATCAGAAACGCTCACACTATACCATTTTGGTTTTGGTTTAGGAGATAATAGTTAGTTTTCTATATGTTTACCTCAACTGATCCAATGAATGGTAGCTGAGAAGTTAATCCATGAACACTTGCAACACGAAGTGTCCAGTTAATGTACCTTTCATCTGTAAACAGAAATGAAAACTATGTGAAGTGAAAATTATGAAAACGAGTTAGAGAGTAAGATTCAGGATCAAATTTTGGTAGCTGTTAGACCTCTGCTTAAGGATTGGTTTAGTATTATCTGGAAAAGATCTATTCTGACATATGGAGGAATCTGCATGTTGAGAGTTTCCATGACCCCTGCAACCACCTGCACATCAAAAGAATAATGAAGGGAAAAAAGATCAATAAAACAAACTTTGAGCACAGTTTTGAGGGTAATCTACTATACTTCCCTTAGGTTTTGGCTACAATTTTAGAAAATATCTATACATATAAAGAGGTGAAATCTTACCTTATCAACAAAACCGTGAATCACTACGTCTGCTTTCTTGTCCTTTGGGGTTTTCTGTAATGACGAATATAATTAGTCTAAAGTTTCAGATGAAACACTACACAGTCCTCCATATACATTCCAAAGACAATATCAAGGCTTATAGTGAACACTGTCCAGAGAACCCATCATGCAAATGAAGAAAAGAAAGATGATTTACCTGAAGATTAACAATCACAATCTTGCCTCCACCCTGAGACACTTGAGAGGCAAGTTGCAAGCTGGGGTTATCTGCAAACTGCAAAAGAAGTAAGGCTCATAAAGCAAGCAAAACACAGGATAATCAAGATTAGGGTGTTTAGTGATATTATCAAAATATTTTCTCGAAGCATGACAGCAAGTAAATGTCCGGAGATTGGTCTTGGCTGGAATTTTGGTGATTCTCATTCAAGTACTCGACACGCAGGATCCTTATTTCAAAGTAGTAGTATCGTTGATTGGAGATTTGGCAATAATGGTACACAGCTTTTGCGGAGAAGAGTGGATTTACTCTCTATAAAAGAGTGTTGCTTTGTTTGCTTTCGTGATCACATTCAAACAACAACCTCTCAAAGATTCAACTATAAAATTTTCTTGGCTTTATTGGTTTTGGGTGCAATGACTCGGGTCAATTGGTGGCAAAGGATGAGGCGGTGAAGAGGGGAGAAGGCATGAGGAAGAGGTTGAAGATTTCGGTACCCCACTTTGACAACTCCGATCTGATTAAGGGATATTCCAAGACTTTGATCGGACTGCATGAACCCAACTGAGCAAGACATCAAGGCTCGATTGTAACGTTCGAAGATTTGGAACCTTGTCGACAGGGTGGTGGGTGTAGACTTGGGCTGTGGACGATTTCAATTTGATTTTGAATCGGAGGAGGATATCGAGGCGTTTTACAAATGCAACCGTTTCACTTTGACCATTGGATGGTCTCTCTGGTTCGATGGCAACCTAAGAAGTCTCAGCAATACCCATCGGACATCACGCTCGGTGAGAGTGCAAGGAATACCCTTGGAGTTCTGGGCGGCTCCAACGCTTGAAAGCATAGGAGATGCTTTAGGTGAGACAGTGGAGGTGGATCACGACTATGGAAGAGTCAAGGTAGTGGTGGATGGTTTTAAGGAGCTCTGTTTTGAGACGGCTGTCGAATTCAAAGGAGGCTAATTCCATGAGGGAGAGGAGGTGATGGTCTCTGAAATATGAGAAACTATTTGGCTATTGTATCATCTGTGGTAGCCTCTGCCATGATGAAGAGGTGTGCCCATCGAACCCAAGCCTTCCGAGGAGAGGAGTCAGGAGAAACAGAAAAAGAAGGAGGTTCGAGATGGAGCTGATGGAAAGCATGATGATCGTGCACAAAGTTACAAGGGAGTGGTCATCCATGGTAACAATGAAGTGCAAGACAAGGAACGTGCAAAGCGACTACTATGGAAAGGGGAAGGATCAAATTTTGGTAGCTGTTAGACCTCTGCTTAAGGATTGGTTTAGTATTATCTGGAAAAGATCTATTCTGACATATGGAGGAATCTGCATGTTGAGAGTTTCCATGACCCTGCAACCACCTGCACATCAAAAGAATAATGAAGGGAAAAAGATCAATAAAACAAACTTTGAGCACAGTTTTGAGGGTAATCTACTATACTTCCCTTAGGTTTTGGCTACAATTTTAGAAAATATCTATACATATAAAGAGGTGAAATCTTACCTTATCAACAAAACCGTGAATCACTACGTCTGCTTTCTTGTCCTTTGGGGTTTTCTGTAATGACGAATATAATTAGTCTAAAGTTTCAGATGAAACACTACACAGTCCTCCATATACATTCCAAAGACAATATCAAGGCTTATAGTGAACACTGTCCAGAGAACCCATCATGCAAATGAAGAAAAGAAAGATGATTTACCTGAAGATTAACAATCACAATCTTGCCTCCACCCTGAGACACTTGAGAGGCAAGTTGCAAGCTGGGGTTATCTGCAAACTGCAAAAGAAGTAAGGCTCATAAAGCAAGCAAAACACAGGATAATCAAGATTAGGGTGTTTAGTGATATTATCAAAATATTTTCTCAGAAGCATGACAGGCAAGTAAATGTCTGGAGATTGGTCTTGGCTGGAATTTTGGTGATTCTCATTCGAAGTACTCGATACGCAGGATCCTTATTTCAAAGTAGTAGTATCGTTGATTGGAGATTTGGCAATAATGGTACACAGTTTTTGCGTGAGAAGAGTGGATTTACTCTCTATAAAAAGAGTGTTGCTTTGTTTGCTTTCAGGATCACATTCAAACAACAACCTCTCAAAGATTCAACTATAAAATTTTCTTGGCTTTATTGGTTTTTGGGTGCAATGACTCAGGGTCAATTGGTGGCAAAGGATGAGGCGGTGAAGAGGGGAGAAGGCATGAGGAAGAGGTTGAAGATTTCGGTACCCCACTTTGACAACTCCGATCTGATTAAGGGATATTCCAAGACTTTGATCGGACGCTGCATGAACCCAACTGAGCAAGACATCAAGGCTCTGATTGTAACGTTCCCGAAGATTTGGAACCTTGTCGACAGGGTGGTGGGTGTAGACTTGGGCTGTGGACGATTTCAATTTGATTTTGAATCGGAGGAGGATATCGAGGCGGTTTTACAAATGCAACCGTTTCACTTTGACCATTGGATGGTCTCTCTGGTTCGATGGCAACCTAAGAAGTCTCAGCAATACCCATCGGACATCACGTTCTGGGTGAGAGTGCAAGGAATACCCTTGGAGTTCTGGGCGGCTCCAACGTTTGAAAGCATAGGAGATGCTTTAGGTGAGACAGTGGAGGTGGATCACGACTATGGAAGAGTCAAGGTAGTGGTGGATGGTTTTAAGGAGCTCTGTTTTGAGACGGCTGTCGAATTCAAAGGAGGCGAATTCCATGAGGGAGAGGAGGTGATGGTCTCTCTGAAATATGAGAAACTATTTGGCTATTGTATCATCTGTGGTAGCCTCTGCCATGATGAAGAGGTGTGCCCATCGAACCCGAAGCCTTCCGAGGAGAGGAGTCAGGAGAAACAGAAAAAGAAGGAGGTTCGAGATGGAGCTGATGGAAAGCATGATGATCGTGCACAAAGTTACAAGGGAGTGGTCATCCATGGTAACAATGAAGTGCAAGACAAGGAACGTGCAAAGCGCGACTACTATGGAAAGGGGAAGGGGAAAATGTTTGACGAAGTGGAGCCTAGATGGATGAAAGTACCCAACAAAGGAACCAAACGTAACTTCGGCAATAATGGCTACAGCGGCCATAAAGGGCATCATCGGGGAGCAGAAGAGGGGTCACGTTACAGAAGTAGGAGATGGGAACCAGCAAGAGTGCACTCGCAGGAGGATCGGACTCGTTCCTCAACCGGAGGAAGGGTGGAAAGAAGCCCACGGGTGGTGATCCGGGAAGAAGAGAGGAAGGACGGAGACATCGTGGCTAAGCAAGTGGACGCTCAGATAGAACAGAATTTGGCTTCAGTAGCTTTTCAGTTGGAGTTAGCTAAGACTCAAGCAGAGCCTACAGAGGTATTCCAAGGCCAAGTGGAGACTACTACGGTAAATCTTCCTCTTGTGAAGGTGGATGATAGCTTAGACTTAGCTAATGAGGCCCTAGAGAACATTGTGTTAGAAGAGGTTTTGATGGTTACGGAGGATAACAGAGGTAATGAGAAGATGGTGGAGAACGTTGAGAAGGAGGGTGAGGAGTTTCAGGATCTAACAGATGATGACCAGGAGGAGGAGTTAATGAAAGATATTGATGGGAAGTCTATGATAGAGAAGGGAACTAGTGGAGAAACAGGAAAAGGGAAGGAGCAGATGGCTGAGGATGAAGCGAAGAAACAAGGGGTTCGAAAGAAGCCGCTCAAGCCTTTGACTCTTGCGGGAGGAAGTACGAAAATGAGGATGGTCCAGGCGATGTTGTCGCCCCGTAAGACCAATGTACCAAAGGCAAGCAATCGTCAGAAAGAGGCATCGAAACAGCCAGAGGAGAAGGGCGTTGCCAACCCCAAGCATGCTCCACCAAAAAACTGATCTATGATTGATATACCTTATGAGAAGTGGGCTTGGGAGCAGCTTTTGGATTATGGTTTTTATTTGTTTTTCATTTTAATAAGCTATGTCAGCTATTTGGTTTTATTTGCTTTTTTGTTGTACTGCTGGTTACCCTCAGGTCATAGTGATTCTATTATGATATGGAATAAACTAGTTATTTGGCTTCATGGGTCTACTTGGTCTTCCACATGGTGTAAGGTCGACTATGGTGGTGTATGGTGCTATTGGATTGGTCTCAAACAATGCAGAGAATTAATTTTGGTCCTACTCTTTGGTCTGATACCTTGGGATACAAGCTTTTAAATGGGACTTATTGGTTGACTTTTGGTATGAGTTACGAAACTTGGACGTTTCAGGATTGTGTTTCTCACAACCCCGATGGGCAGCTAATGAGAATCAGAGAAATGGTAACACATTTGGATTTGACAGATACTGTCCATAAACTATGGCAAGGGACTGAATATGGCCTTTTTATCTTCTACATTGCGAATGTAAGTAATTTGGATCAAGGAAAGGATTCCTGCACAAGGGTATATGAAGGGTATAACGACCAAGTTCGGACACTATGGCATAAACAAGGAATACGATCTCACAAGATTATATTGGTGTTCTTACTAATGAAATTATGGGTTTATTATAATGGTTATTATGATCCTTTCTTGATGAATATAAATCAATCCAGGAAAATAATTCCAAATCAAAATGGGTTATTTTGTTTAAAGAAAGGGGTTGAGCTGAGGAATATGGAGGATGGGACAAAATGGACCTCATTAAGTCCGACTGATAGTGGCTCGTTTGAGCAAATTCACTCATATTTTAAATGAAAGTAATGAGTTGGAATTGTAGAGGTATGGGGAGTAAATATACCATTAGTTACCTTAGAGAGATATGGCATCAGCACAAACCAGATTTTCTTTTCCTATCGGAAACAAAACAAGATTTCGTTCAGGGCTTTCAATCACATTTTGGATATGATAATCTTGTGACTGTGGATCCTAATGGAACGAGTGGAGGACTAGTATTATACTATAATAATGAGTATAATATTAAAATCTTATACACTAGTAACAGGATAATTGATGTGGAAGCAGTGGCCTCGGGAAAGAAAATTTTCATGACATTTGTCTACGGAGATCCAGTTCAGAAACTGAGAGAACAAGTTTGGGAGCGGCTAACCCGATATGGTATATCGAGGAAAGAACCTTGGTTTATCATTGGTGATTTAAATGAGATTACCGGAAATCATGAAAAAGATGGAGGACCATTGAGAAGTGCAGAATCTTTTGTACCTTTTAATAATATGATCCGAAATAGTGGGCTTTTGGAGTTCCCGGCGAAGGGGAACAAATTATCTTGGCAAGGGAGAAGGAAAGGAAAAGGGAAAGGGAAAACATATATGGTTCGATGCCGACTAGACCGAGCTTTAGCAAACGAGGAATGGCATTCTTTATTTCCAAAATCTTATACAGAATATTTGAAGTTGGTGGGATCTGATCATAGACCCATAGTGGCTTTACTTGAGGATAAAGTTACCAAAAGAAGAGGCCAGTTTAGGTTCGATAAACGCTGGATTGGCCAAGAGGGTTTTCTGGAATCAATTAACAGAGGTTGGGCAGAAGAATCAAGGAATATAGAAGGAAACATGGGAGATTTCGTGACTAAGATTTTTAACTGTCGACATGAGATCTCGAAGTCATGAAAACAATCCACCCTTCGAAAAGGAAAAATAGCAGAGTTACGAAAGCATTAGAAGAGGTGCAAACAGATGATAATAGGACTCAAGAGGATATTCTGGAGGTATCGAGGAAACTTCAAGAGGCTTATAGGGAAGAAGAAGACTTTTGGCAACAGAAGAGTCGGAATATGTGGAATACAGCTGGAGACCTCAGTACCAAATTTTTTCATGCACTAACAAAACAAAGGAGAGCACGTAATCGTATAGTTGGCTTATACGATGCTAGTGGAAATTGGGTGGTTGAGGATAAAGGAGTAGAGAAGGTAGCAGTGAAGTATTTTGAGGAACTTTTCAGTACTACTTTGCCTTCAGACTTTGATGATTTTTTGGAGGAAATTAAACCAACTATATCTCCACAAACGAACCAACAATTGATCAAGTTGGCCACAGAGGAGGAAGTACGACAAGCACTTTTTATGATGCACCCGGAAAAGGCACCAGGACCGGATGGAATGACGGCGTTATTTTTTCAGCATTCCTGGCATATTATTAAACAGGATGTACTGGAAATGGTCAATAATTTTTTGACAACAGGGAAACTGGACTCGCGGTTAAATATTACAAACATATGTTTGATCCCGAAGACGGAAAGACCGACCAGGATGACAGAACTTAGGCCTATAAGTCTATGTAATGTAGGATATAAAATCATATCAAAGGTGTTATGCCAACGTTTAAAGGCTTGTCTCCCGGCTCTTATATCGGAAACACAGTCCGCTTTTGTGCCGGGAAGATTGATTTCAGATAATATCTTGATCGCACAAGAGATGTTTCATGGATTAAGGACAAATAAGTCATGTCAGAATAAGTTTATGGCTATCAAAACTGACATGAGTAAGGCTTATGATAGGGTGGAATGGACTTTTATTCGGGTTTTGCTCCAAAAAATGGGCTTTGACCCACACTGGATCCAATTGATGATGGAATGCATATCGTCAGTACAATATAGAGTTCTATTAAATGGACAACCAAAAGGACACATTGTTCGCATTGTGGGCTACGACAGGTGATCCTTTATCACCTTATTTGTTTATCATGTGCACAGAAGCCCTTATAGCAAATATTAACAAGGCTGAAAAGGAAAAACGGTTAACAGGAATAAAAGTGGCACGGGCTTGCCCTTCAATATCTCATCTACTTTTTGCTGATGATAGTATTTTTTTCTGTCAAGCAAAGAGAGAGGAGTGCCAAGCTATCATGAAAATTCTAAAAGACTACGAACGGGTATCGGGACAACAAATAAACTTTCAGAAGTCGTCAATACAATTTGGTCACAAGATTGACGAGGTGCTACAACAGAATTACGAGACACCTTAGGAATCCAAAACTGAGGAATGGGGACGATCCGGGTATCCCGTAAAGCTTGGGAGGTTCAAAAGTTCAAGTTTTTGGTTTTATTCAGGAACGGCTACATAAAAGAGTAAATGGATGGACTTTCAAATTCTTTACCAAAGGAGGAAAGGAAGTAATTATAAAATCAGTAGTTACTGCTCTCCCGAATCATATTATGTCATGCTACCGAATTCCGAAGACGGTGACGAAAAAACTTACTAGTGCGGTAACGCAATTCTGGTGGAGCTCTAGCGGTAATACCAAGGGTCTACATTGGAAATCCTGGGATAAGGTCTGCACCCACAAGGAGGAGGGAGGGTTGGGTTTTAAGGATCTCACGGATTTTAATACGGCGATGCTTGGAAAGCAACTATGGAGATTAATAGAGAAACCGAACACTCGCTTTCTCGTGTATTTAAAGGTCGATATTTCAGGAATGCTTCACCCCCGAACCGATCAAGTCGTGACGCCATCCTATGGTTGGCGTAGTATAATTTCTGCTAGATCTCTGGTTAGCAAAGGACTAATCAAAAGGGTGGGATCAGGATCATCTATCTCAGTATGGAATGATCCTTGGCTCCCAACCTACCGCCCGAGACCAGCAAATAAAAAACAAAATGTTCTTCTCCCTGACCTTATGGTGGACTCTCTTATCAATGTTCAGTCGCGAACTTGGAATGTACAGGTTTTACAGGAATTGATGGAACCCGAAGATGTGACAATTGTCCAAAGTATTCCGCTGAGCAGATACAAATGGTGGATCGGATGTCTGGCATTTTACTAAGGATGGCAAATATACGTCAAATCTGGTATCGTGTAACGAACTTACCCGCACAAGGAAATAGGACCACCGAATTTGGACCAACAGTTCTAGCTCTCAAAGCTTTTGTTGGAAAATATGTTGCCCACCAAAGATGAGACACTTCTTATGGCAATTGGTAACAGGGTGTATAGCGGTAAAGAAAAACCTGAAAGCCCGGGGTCTCAAGGGGGACATTATTTGTGACAGATGCGGAGCACATGAGGAATCTATAAATCATGTTTTCTTTGAGTGTCCACCGGCAGTCCAAGTATGGGCCTTATCGAGGATCCCATCGGTCCCAGGTGTGTTCCCAGGGCAATCTTTATTCGCAAATATGGATCATCTTTTCTGGAGAATTAAGCCGACAATGGAAGATCACCATTTTGCGTGGATACTTTGGTATATCTGGAAAGGAAGGAATAATAAGGTTTTTAGTAATTTGGACGTGGATCCTAGAGATACCCTAAAAGTGGCTGAGACTGAATTTTTACTATGGACGGAAGCTCAACATCAGGCTGCTCAGAAACAGGGACATATAGCTCAACCTGCAGAATTAGATTTACCGATTAGAATGGGTCGATGGTGCTTTACGGATGGATCATGGAAAGTAAATGATATATTCTCTGGACAGGGATGGTATAGTACATTAGAAGGATTTGATGGTTTAATGGGCGCTAGAAATACAAGGGCAAGTCAGTCTCCTTTACATGCAGAGGTAGAGGCACTGATATGGGCAATGGAGTGTATGAGGAATTTACGACAATATCATGTCACATTTGCAACGGATTGTTCTCAATTGGTGAAGATGGTTTCGGAACCAGAAGAATGGCCAGCATTTGCAGTTTATTTAGAAGACATCAGGAACCTCAAACGAAGTTTTCAAAGCTCAGAGATTATTCATATATCAAGGACGCATAACACAAAGGCGGATAGTTTGGCACGAAAGGTCAGGCAACAGGCGCCGTTGACGGTCCATATGGATACAGAGCACCCGGTTTGGTTTACAGAGTCTAGATGAGTCTGTATTGTTGTCGTCAAAAAAAAAAAAAAAAAAAAAAAAATGACACAAGCTCTCATAATATTGCCTATTTTTTGTTTATCCCATATGTTAGATGGATTTCTAACAACGGCAAACCTAGCTTGTAGGACTCCAAAGGCACGCTCGACATCTTTTCGCACTGCTTCTTGCTTTTGAGCAAATAATGAATGCTTTTGAGTTTGCGGTAGACGGATAGATTGAATAAAAGTAGCCCATTTCGATAAATACCATCCGTGAGATAATATGCCAAATGGTATGGATTATCATTAACATAGAAGTTAACTCATGGGCTACTCCGCTAATAACGCCATCAAAACGGGTGATCGATCGAGAATATTAAGATCGCTCATAGTACTGGAGCTCCAAAACGAAAGTGCCATATCCGAGGTCTTGTGACGAACCGCCTCCAAAACAATTGTTGGTTTTTCTTTTCCTCGTGAATACATTCCTCTCCAAGCAGGGGCAATTCTTCCACTCCCAATGCATACAGTCGATGCTTCCAATCATTCCAGGAATCCACGTTGTTCTCCAAAATATAGTAGTCTTCGAGATCTTCCGTGTTGGCGTCGAGGTATTCTTCGCCAAACACGTGGATTATTGCGGCGGCAAAATTGTGCAAACAACTTCGAGCTGTTGTTGCACCAATGCGACATATTCGCCAACTGCATCAGCTCCTACACCATATGCCAATTGTCGAATTGCTGCGTACATTTTGAGGCGTGTGACTAGAACGTCCGGTTGCATCTTGTTTTGGTTGAAAAACTCCACTTCTGATTCGAGACGATGCACAATATGCAAAATAATGTCTTGTTCATTCAAACCGGCCGAATACATGTTATGGATAAGTTGCATTCTCGCTAAAATAATCATTCCAGAGTCGTGATTTGACCATCTTCCTAATCGCCGATATAACTACGCCTTCTACGCTCTTTGGTTCTGAATAGAATCAAATAAGTCTTCAATACATCATCATTATCATCTTGGTGGTAATGATAATGGGATGAAGAAGCCATAAAAAAAAATTGTAAGAGAGAAAAATGTTATGAAATTAAAAGAGAAGGTGATTGTTTGCATTGTTGTAATCAAAAGAAGCCTCTTATTTATAGTGTCAAAGTGATGCACCTAATTTCTAGATAGAAAGAAAATAAAATGTGTTTCTTTGGTAGGTATAAACTAATTTATTGGTATATAAAAAGAAAAATGAGTTTGTTTGGTAGAAAGAAACTAACTTACATCCTTCTCATTATAGAAACTAAGAAAGACATGTGTTTGTTTGGTAGAAAGAAACTAACTTACATCCTTCTCATTATAGAAACTAAGAAAGACATGAGTTTGTTTGGTAGAAATGTGTTTGCATTATAGCCTTGTCATGGTCATGTTTGTTGTCGATCTTGTTGATGTTAAAGCCATTTGTATTATAGTTTACACTTAACAATATAAAGCCAAGTTATTCAACATTATACAAGTTTAGATTTTACAAAATATACAACTTTGTACGTGTTTAGAATAAAATGCAAGTTATCAAATATTATCCGAGGTCAAGTTAACAAAATACATCCGAGCACAAGTAGAGAAAAACATACATAAACATACATCCGAGCTTAATCCCCTGCCTACAATTACATCCAACTACAACACATTACACAAGGATAATCCCCACGCCTATTAAAATTACTACAACAACCACTGCACCTAAAATGTACTCGAACCCATTACTAAAAACAGATTTCCCCTTAGCATTTTCACACACAATCTTCTCTAGACGTATGAGCTTCTGCTCAGTTTCATAGTCACTTATAAGGGACAAGTTATCTACCTTCTCCGCGAGCTGAAGGACATGTCTATCTCTGGCTCTCATCTCTTCCATCACCGCCACATCCCACCACTTCCAAACATGACATTCTCCGTCGGTCTGCATAGCGGTGTATACCATGCGACCTATATCACAAACCGAAGTTTAGATATGTTGAGTACAAGTGGGGCTCTGAACCAGAGTAAAGAGTTGATGTTGTCTTACCTGGACAAATCTGAGATGGTACAAGTAGGGGCTGTGAACCACAGTAACACACCTGCGGGAAGCCGAACTCCACCTCTGGCTGTGGAGGGTACTGGATCGAAGAATGACGCTCCAAGCTTAGCTCAACTTGGTCACGTCGTATGAGATCCTTCTGTCTCATCAGAGTCACTGTCGTCACCATTTCAACAGCTCCTCCGACTCGATGGCTGTGTATAGCTGTAGTTGTATCCCATCTTCGAGTATGCCTCGCAGAAAGAAGATGAACTTTAAGTTAGAGAGAAAAACAGAACACATCATTAATAAAACGAAACATGATCAACTTAAATAATGAAACAAGATCATAGGCAGAAATACATAAATATTCAGCAACGCTCAAAGGCGCACATACATAAATATTACATTGAGCCAACAGAATTAATGGTTCAGCAAAGTTCAACTAATAAAACAGAAAATATTCAGAAAAGTTCAACTAGCAGCTTATTCTTCACAGCCTCTTCACCACTCAATGGTAGAGTCTTGAAAGTAGAGTGTCGAGTATTGCTAGCCTCGACAGCTCTCCTTTCTGACCAAATCTTCCTTCTTCATTTCCCATACCTCCTTATAGTCACCCACGGACCTCACTTTACCAAGATTCCTCTTTGCCTTTAGCAGACTTCACACCCTCGGCCTGGTTTCCACATCCACGAAGCCCTCGTTATTAGACGTTTGGGAGTTTGTCTCCACGTCTTCCTCTTCGAACGGCACCAGCTTTGGGTGTGTTGAGGCTCAGCCACTTCTGCTCAGACTTCAACACACACCAAGCATGTTCGAGTGTGAATTTGTGCTCTTGATCGAGAAGTAAATGTCGGGCCTTCTTCAGACGCCGGTGTCACTCTCACCACTGCTCTTTGTCTCTCTCTGCCGAGTATGAGGCACGAACTTGTTCACCTCATCATTGATCCTATGCCACCTCTTCTTGCACTGACCGTGTTTCTAGCACCATCCTCTATTCCATGAGGAGTTGATGCATAGTACTGAGCTACCCGATTCCAGAAGGCACCGGACCTCTGCTCGTTTGAAACAATCGCATCCTTCGACGTGTTAAGCCACGCACTGATCAGCACCTCGTCATCAGCCGGGTTCCACTTACGTCTCACAGCACGAGATGCTGAGGTGTCTACAGGTGCGTCTACTGGTGATTCTTCAGTTTGCTGAGAACTGAAAGCTGGATAAGCCTCTGATTCCCCTAAGTTAACACTAGAATGGAAACTACCATAAGGGAAGTTTCCATGGTACACGCTACCTTCGACTGTGAAGCATTGCAACGTGAAGCTACGGACTGACTACTTAGGTAGTTTGGATCCATAGAAGACGGATCCATAGAAGACAGAAAGATAACAACTAGAAAGCAGCTAGACTAGTGAGAAAAAAGTGAGATTAGATACGAGAATTTATAGGGGGAAGGAATACAAAGTATTCTTCACTCATAATGGTGAGCTCCCAACAACATATGTCTTATCACAACTTATTACATTTATAAAAGCTATCTACTTTTTAACAACAACATTAATAAAATGGGAGTGTAGTTTAAAACTAACCACACTCTATGTAACTAAGTAGCAAAACAACTCTAAAAGCTTAACTATACAACTAAATGTATGATTATATGAACTAAGTTATATCTTTTAGTTATTTTCATGGATTCTAGACATAAACGAACAAGAAAAATATATTTTCGTCTATTGCAAACTATCAAACACTAATCCAACCAGAAGATAGAACAAAAAAAATCATATCATAAGTTTATACAAATCATAAGTTAAACAATCATAAGTTTATACAAAAATCATAGAACAACTAAACAATTTCACAATCAAACAAGATAGAACAAAACCCTAAACCATTCAATCTATACAAATCTAACCAGAACTATCAAACATTTCCGAACCCTAAAATCTAGAAAACCCTAAACCATTCAATCTCAGATCGGAGTTGAAAATAAATACCTTGCTAATACTGTGTCGATTTCTAATCGGAGTGGATCAAACACCTGCGGAAGCGGCGACGTCGTCTCGGTTAATCGGAGTGGATCAAACACCTGCGGAAGCGGCGACGTCGTCTCGGTTAATCGGAGTGGATCAAACACCTGCGGAAGCGGCGACGTCGTCTCGGTTTGGTCGAGTTTCACTTTCAGTTGAGGAGACAGAGAGAAGACGAAGGTCGATTCGGTTCCTCTCGATCGATTTAGGAGACAAAGAGAAGACGAAGCTCGACGGAACTCCGGTGAGAGAGAAGACGGAGGTGAACTCAGATATCGATCTGCAGATCTCGGGAGATCAGCTTGTCGCCATCGACTTTCGTTTTTCGATTTCAATTTCAGAATGAGAGAAAGACGAACACACCGAGGGCTACGTCGATTTTCATCTCCCAATCTCGAGCTGACACGTTTCTCACGACGCCCAACGATCCCTTTATCTACGGCCGTTCTCTCGCTTTTATTTTTCTATTTATTTTTGACCCAAAATGATAGGATCGGGCTTTAAGGGACCGCGTTCCCATGCCCTTAGAACTGAAAGCTGGATAAGCCTCTCGATTCCCCTAAGTTAACACTAGAATGGAAACTACCATAAGGGAAGTTTCCATGGTACACGCTACCTTCTTGACTGTGAAGCATTGCAACGAAGCTACGGACTGACTACTTAGGTAGTTTGGATCCATAGAAGACGGATCCATAGAAGACGGATCCATAGAAGACGGATCCATAGAAGACGGATCCATAGAAGACGGATCCATAGAAGACGGATCCATAGAAGACGGATCCATAGAAGACGGATCCATAGAAGACGGATCCATAGAAGACGGATCCATAGAAGACGGATCCATAGAAGACGGATCCATAGAAGACGGATCCATAGAAGACGGATCCATAGAAGACGGATCCATAGAAGACGGATCCATAGAAGACGGATCCATAGAAGACGGATCCATAGAAGACGGATCCATAGAAGACGGATCCATAGAAGACGGATCCATAGAAGACGGATCCATAGAAGACGGATCCATAGAAGACGGATCCATAGAAGACGGATCCATAGAAGACGGATCCATAGAAGACGGATCCATAGAAGACGGATCCATAGAAGACGGATCCATAGAAGACGGATCCATAGAAGACGGATCCATAGAAGACGGATCCATAGAAGACAGAAAGATAACAACTAGAAAGCAGCTAGACTAGTGAGAAAAAGTGAGATTAGATACGAGAATTTATAGGGGAAGGAATACAAAGTATTCTTCACTCATAATGGTGAGCTCCCAACAACATATGTCTTATCACAACTTATTACATTTATAAAAGCTATCTACTTTTAACAACAACATTAATAAAATGGGAGTGTAGTTTAAAACTAACCACACTCTATGTAACTAAGTAGCAAAACAACTCTAAAAGCTTAACTATACAACTAAATGTATGATTATATGAACTAAGTTATATCTTTTAGTTATTTTCATGGATTCTAGACATAAACGAACAAGAAAAATATATTTTCGCCTATTGCAAACTATCAAACACTAATCCAACCAGAAGATAGAACAAAACCCTAAACCATTCAATCTCAGATCGGAGTTGAAAATAAATACCTTGCTAATACCGTGTCGATTTCTAATCGGAGTGGATCAAACACCTGCGGAAGCGGCGACGCCGCCTCGGTTTGGTCGAAGTTTCACTTTCAGTTGAGGAGACAGAGAGAAGACGGAGGTGAACTCAGATATCGATCTGCAGATCTCGAGATCAGCTTGTCGCCATCGACTTTCGCTTTTCGATTTCAATTTCAGAATGAGAGAAAGACGAACACACCGAGGGCTACGTCGATTTTCATCTCCCAATCTCGAGCTGACACGCTTTCACGGACGCCCAACGAATCCCTTTATCTACGGGCCGTTCTCTCGCTTTTATTTTCTTTTCTATTTATTTTTGACCCAAAAATGATAGGGGACGGGCCTTAAGGGACCGCGTTGCCCATGCCCTTAGAACTTAGAACTTTTAACATCATATTTTTAACACAAAAAAAAAAAAAAACTTATTGGAATACTCTGATTAGGCTCACACATTAACCAGATTCCTGTAGGCTGAAGGACTTCTCGATCTGATATTGCTTTTAAGCCACGACCACCATATGTGGCAAAAAAAAAATAATGGGAGACATGATGAAACAGCAACAACGCAAACTCAGCTCATTGAGATGTTTGATAAGAACGTCCGAGGTTGACTAACGTCAATCAAATTCAAGAGGATTAAGTTCTAGATAGAGGATTGTAGATGTGGTTTGCCCCAAAATCATCTTGAAAAGTAAATCACCAAATAAGAGAAGACTTTCTAAAACTCAAACCCAATGTAATTAGATATAGGACTCGCCTTTTGGATTAACAGATCAAGCTCATTTTATGCGCTTGGTGATGGGACGGAGTCTCTTGAGACAATATTAAACGGGATAATCAAACTCGATTGCATAGCTAGCCGAGCCTAAAATAACCCACTCTGGCTCTTGTAGAAGACAAGTGGACAGTCAAGTCACCACATACCTCAGTAACCTCTGATACTCGAATCAGGATTGACTATTGAGATAGGTAGATAACTATAAATATCTCACTCAACATCTCATAGAGAGGATCCAAAATATTATAAAGAGACATATATCTTACTATTTCTTAACCACCATCTCAAAATACTCCAAGATAATATAAACATCTGAATATTTTAGTAATAGTAAATCACCTTATCAATTGCTCATTAACCTTCGACGCCATTCTGACTTGAAAACAATAGAACAGTGTCTTCAGTGAAGTTAACCGTTTTTCTGTGATGCATGTTTATTTACTCTCTAGTGGTTATCTCCCTAAGGTGTACAAGAACAAGCATAAAGGATCAAAACCAAATTTATGCCTCAAATGCTATATAGCTGGTATTATTGTTATTCAAAATCATCTTACAATTAATAAATATCGCATATTAGTATTTTTCATTAGTGTTTTAATTCGTTTTGGATATATTTTATATACATATAATAGTATTTCAATATGGTTTTATAGCTTTGTGTCAAGTTTTGGTTGGTAGACTCAGGTTGAGGCGAGTATGAGAGGACCCCCGATGGTGAGCTCTATGCATGGAGATCTCAATATACATATTTGTGTATATACATATTAATATTAGTATTAAATTATGAGGTTCTTAAAACTACAGGAAATCCAACCGAAAATATCATATTGGAAATGTTTTGAATATCTATCTAGTCAAATTTCATGATCCTTAGAGTAATCCCAACATTCAAAACTTTACTTTGAGTATCTACACCATAAATTATTCTAATATTATTTTATTAATGAGTTAAATTTTATTTATTTTTGAGAAAACAAGTGATCTACAACTCGAGAAATGCCTAATTAGTTTCAACTATGCTTCTTACTTTAGGAGAGTTCTACCGATAATAATGTTCTTAATTTCTCGAACGTAAAGTTAGGTCTTCTTTAGTGACTACTTGAATCTTTCCCATAACAAAAGATTCGAACTTTTCACATGTACACATCTTGAAGCTCATGATACCCATAACTCATCTTCTTCAATTCTTCTGGTGAATTTGGTTCAAGCGTACAGCTATAAATTCCACTGTAATAAGAATCCGTTTTAATTTGTCATTACATGGCAACATTTTGTCTACATTCATTCAAAAGACGCAAAACGTACGTTTTCTTCAGAAATTCTCCAGAACTTATTACGACATGTGTTATGCCATGCGGCAGATAATACGAAACACTAAGAAAGATTCAGCTAATTTTGTTACAAGTCTCCACTCTCAGTCATATATTGATATCATCTTGCAATCCAAACACCAAATCATCTTGATATCAAGCACTCCTTATTACCCTTGTAACCAACCACCTCAAACCTCTTTCTCTACAGGCTACTCTCCATACGGTAATCCTCCTCCACCGCCTTCACCATCTTCACCGCCTCCACTATCACGTTTGCACTGCCCTCATGTTCCTCCGACGGGCAACCACCAGCTTCTACGCATTATTCTCCTCCGTATCCTTATTTTTTTACTTCTCCTTATCCTTACCGTACTCTCGGAGGAGAAAACGGTGGCGGCCAAGGAGGAGGAGCTGGAGGCATCGAAACTTCTCCAGCTGTGGCATCCTATTCTTCTTCCGTGCGGGTTTATGTTTTGATACTTAATTTTGTTATCTTGTATTATTTATTTTGTCTCTTTTTTGGTTGCCGCGACATTTTTGATAAGAAAAAAATTAGATATATAATACTTAGTTTTATTCGTTTCATATATTTTTTAGTGTTTTGTATTGCATGTGTTACTCCATACCATTTAAATCAAT
>CM028687.1:60979712-61000682 GCA_016771965.1 Brassica carinata | reverse complement strand
ATGAAATATTAAATTTTAAAAGCAATTGAAAAATATTATTTATATGTTAATTTTTAGAACCGGTTTTAAAGTTGATCCGGTCACCGGTTTTACGGTTTTCTCAAATCCGAGTTTTAAACTGAACCGAACCGGCTTCTTCAGCGAAGTCACGGTCGGACGGTTCGACCGCCGGTCCGGTTTTCAAAACACTGTTCAAAGATTCTTTAGCACTCATGAGATGTTGAGAACTATGCTAAGGGTGGACACTGTTATTTCCTGTTAATAATAATAAAAAAAAAGATAAGTCTAAAAAAACGGATCCAACAACGCACCAACCAATGAAATTCAAGAAGATAAAATTATAAAAAAAGTTTTGCAAAAAAGATTCGAACCAAAAGGGAGGTTTGCCTTTTCAATCGAGAAGAGGGGCTAAGTAAAGGTCCATCCAATAAGGGGTAAGCTTCAAGTAATGCCACTATGACAATGACACATAAACAAATAAATAAAACGTCTATTGGTAAGAGTTTCTTTCTTACGTCAACAAAAAGTGAGAAACTCACTCTTAACTTCATCCTACTCCCAAGCATCTCAAGAGATGGTCCTTTACACAATGGCATCGCCTCCTTTTATGCTTCTAGATGCTCATCGACCATTGTCGACCAGATACTAGTAGATACCAAAAACAAGTCAACGAATTAAGAAAGGAACTTACAAGGTATTAGTTAACATGGTACGTTTTGCGGGTACAGTATGTTATCTTCAAGACCATCTTTACTAGTATCAGACTTTCGAACACTCTCCACTTCCATTGTTTTCTCATCTTTCTTTACACGTTTGCTAGGCTTGTGTGGATGACCATGCTCCATGCTCATCGTTTGAAGGGTCCACGTGCTTGTGTTGTGTCTACTAGATCTGTGTGTAGGGATGCTCATGGTCAAATGAATCAATATGCTAATTATCCTGCTACCCGGATCTGTGATGGTGGCTACGTTTGTCCTCAGAATAATCAAGATTATTGCATTTGATAAGATTACTAACTGGGGATTCCTTATGCCTCTTCTGGTAACTTCAAGAATAGCAGCAGCAATATTCACATATACAGTGATCCTCATTTGCGGTTGGACGGGCTTGAATGGTTCCTTTTGTAACTCCATCTTTGGTTTGTCACTAACCGCCTTTAAGTTCTCTCTCTTGGCAGAATCATCCGTTAAGACTCTCCCAAAAGAAGTTTTATCATCTTTTACAGCATTTACCCATCTTCTCTTGCTTCATTGTCTTCCGTTTTGGTAACGTCGCCTTTGTCACATGATCTTAACTTCAGATCAAATCAGCCGTTGTATATATTGTTAGTGAAAGTTAAACCACTAGGTTTCAGAAAGCACATGAAACATCACAAAATCTGCAGCAGGAACATGAAATAGAAGTCAAAAAGTATTTTTGTAGCATTATGTTCTGTATTGCTCTGCTTCCTCTCAACTACTGTGGCTATATACGTCACACATTTTTGTAACATATTTATAAAATAGTAATATTTTTTATCCCATATGCTTAACATGGACTTTCTTAAAGCTTGCCTGCAAAAATAAGTAAAAGATGTCTAACTGTAAACTGAAATCATTATTATTTATTTAATTTTACTTAAAAGAACTTTTCCTTGTATGTTATATACTAAATAACTAAATAGTACTCCCTCCGTTTCATATTAGTTGTCATTCTAGGTTTATGCATACAGATTAAGAAAACATTTAATTTTAAATATTTTCAAAATAAAAACACAACTACCAATATACCTAAACATATTTCAACCAATAGAAAAATAGAACAAGATATATTGTCAATAAATTTTGCATTGAAAACCGAAATGACACTTATTTTGAAATAAAAATTCTATTCTACAACGACAAGTAATTTGAAACGTAGGGAAAATATATCAATTAGTTAGTATTGAAAACCCACACACAAGCCCAACTTGTGATCCATTAGAAAGTTTAAGTAACATGTAATAGCGTTTCCTAGACTGATATAAATATCTCCTCATATACTTGTAGTTGGGACTTGGGAACCTTGGCTGCTTTTTCTAACAGCCTCTCTTCTCATCTTTATGAATTATGAATCACTAATATATATAAATTTTGAATCTCCTGCAGAGAAAAGTCTTTCCCTTTGTTCTTTCTATTTCAATAAAGCTCATTGAGCTATCTTGGTTTATGTTTCAATAAAACACAACTCTATCTTGTTTTGAGATTGTCTACTTTTAGCATTTTCTGTTACTTGTGTATTGTATAGAGGATAAAAATTTTAAAGCAAAAATCTATACATCACACCATTTATCACGAGTTTGAGTATCAGATAGTTTATAACATATACTATTACATTAGCGTGATTCAAATTTCAAACTATCAATCACTAGATATTTACATTATCGACCTAAAGCAAGTTTGCGCGTGGCTTCATAGTTTTTTTTTTTGTTGTAAAAAGGTATTCATATTAAGAGAGCATGAGAAATAAAATGTTTACATGCCTATAAGGCCATGGTTAAAAGGACAAAGCCCAGTAGAGTTTAGATTAGAACACATATCAATGGAACTATCCGGCCCACCTCAGATATAGAGGCCCAGAGTGAAAGAAGACGACAAGAGACGCCGATGAAGTTAGGGGAGAACTTATGATCGGAGAAACCATAGTTGAGACATCGCTGAGGAAGCACGAGGGTTTGTCTGGCGAAAGCACAGAAGGTTTCATAGTTAATGCAACAGAAGGATATCAATCATCGAACTTTCTTTTAGAAGAGAAGTTTTGTTATATTATTTTCATTCTAGTTGATAACTATATTACTAGGTGTTTTTCTGCGGCAATAAAATTTTTAAATTTAAATTATATATAATATTAAACTTTTATTATTATTTTAAATTTTATTATTTTCTTACCAATATTTTACAATAAAATTTTGATTTAGTTGAACATAATATTAAGATAAATTTTTTAAAAATATTTTAAATTATTAAAAAGATATGTATATATTTTTAGAATTATAATCTTAGATAAATTTTTATCCATTTTTGGATAAAATGTATTAAATCAATTTTTATAAAACTCATTAAAAAATTTGATATAAAAGTTGGATAATTATCCAATCGTTGAAAAATTGGAAAATGATTTTTGGTACTAAAATTGTATAATTATAAAATAAAAAAATATTTCGAAAATTTTAAAATATTATTATATTTATTTTATTTTATTATATTATTTAATGTAATATTTGAATATATTTACTTTAATGATGATGTATAATTTATTGTCATATTCTAAGAAAATTACAAAAAATATAAATCAACATTAAATGTAATCATCCATGTCACATTTTGCTATACGACATGTCATCTTTCTATTCTGTCATGTCACAATTATTTAGTGAAATTGATTGTAGAGAGTATATATGTCAAAATTACTTTGAAAATAATCTTTAAGGGATGGACCTAATACATGCGCACAATATATATATTAATCAACTAAAATGTAAGTAAAACATTGATACTCCCCTACCAGAAAAAAAAAAGTTCGATCCACATTTCATGCGTCAACACCTCAACGTAAGGAAATTAAATAAGTATGTGCATGATGTACATGCGTATAATATAGTAAGCAACTGAAAAAATAAAATAAGGAAATTCTTTTTCCAAAAACGATCAATCGAGTGAAACCTTTATTTCTTTACTTTTTTCACAACATCGACCAGAACTATTAAACAAGTCCACGCTCTCTTCAATTTCTCACAACACAAATTCATTTCTCTCCTTCCAAAACTCTTCTCTCTTTACATTCACGTTTACAAGAAAAGAAGGATACAAAAGAAGAATTATCTCTCTATATCCCGAGCTCAATTTAAGCTATAAATTACACGCATACATCAAGAGAAAAATGGCCGACATTTGTGAGAGTTTTGTTGGTTTTTCCATTTGAATTTCAATGTTCTTTTTTTGCTGGACCTAATAGATTCTATCTTTTCAATCAGAGATAATGGCACAATTCATGAAGCTACTCGTTACAATTGCATTGACATTCGCAATCACTGTTATATATTTAAGTGAATAGGTGTAATGTTTCATGTGAACCATTGTAATTGTTTGTATGAACAATTGCAACTATAGAAATAAAACATTGCAACTATTGATGATGGCAACCTTTGGTAATAACCATATTTATTGTTGCAACTCTTGGTGATAACTATATTTATTGTTGCAATCCTTGGTGATCAACCATTGTAACTCTTTAACTAACCATTGCAACTCTTCATTAACCTTTGCAACTCTTGGTTTAACCATTCCAACTATTGGTTTAACCATTGCAACTATTGGTTGCAACTCTTCATTCTCTGTTTAAGGGAGGATAGACATTGGCAAATGGACATAGAAAAATCAGAAACTAATAGTAGAAACCAAGAGTTAGTTAGAGAGAAAGAGAGAAAGAAAGTAAGATTCATTGTTCAAAGATCATCAAAGATCTTTGAAGAAACACATATAAGCACTAAAGCTTTATTTGTTTCTCTTGTAACTTAGCCTAGAACAAGAGTGAGACTTTGATTGTCTTATCCTACAAAGAGATTTTGTGTAACCCAAGGCTTGGAATAGGGTCAAAATACTCTTTAAGGAAAGTGACCTCGTGCGCGATTCAATCATTATCCAAGTATATAATTCACAACTATTTGGGTTACAACCCAAATAACCAACAATCCCAACTGCCATCATCACCACAACAACTACCAGAACAAACACCACCACCGAAACAGTTTCTCTCGAAGACCCTTCCAGGGACCTTACACCCCGAGGAGAGATTAAAATCAGACGGAGTCGGTTCTTGGCCGAAAAAGACGGTGAGGGTCTAAGACCTAAACCCCGTAGCCCTAATGAACCTAACTTTTGCGAGCCAAAGATCTGCGGTAGCACCGGAGGAAGCTCTAGAATGGCTTGTTGCAACAACATGTGTATGAATTTATCAACCGACAGTAAAAACTGCGGTGCGTGTAATAAAAAATGCATGTTCGGGGAAACATGTTGTGGCGGTCAGTGCGCTAACTTGAGTTACAATAAAACCCATTGCGGTGAGTGTAACCTTAGTTGCAAACCAGGCGGGTGGTGCGCCTACGGTCTTTGTAACTACGCGGGATGATTCAATCATTCATTCACGTCATGCCGCCGACGTTTCACATCATGGGTATAGTAAAAAAACATCATTTTCTACTTTTAATGTCTACGAATAAACTGGAACATCCTCGTTTCCAGTTCCATTGCTGTTTTAGTAAGTTTACTATATGTAAGAGTGTGTATCATTCATCGTGAATAATATTTTATAAGTATACAAATACTAGAAACAAAATAATTAAGTCTCTTTTCCCTTAGCCCGTCTCCAGACCTTACAGATACACATCAAAATTATATGATTTGTACAAATAGTAGGCGACAAAATACAAAATATTGATAATTTGACAAATTTAAGTCATATGAACATTGAACAACAAATCTCAGGTGAAGTAATTTTCATGTGAGATGATGACTCAAACAGTTGACGTCACGGTAAAAGTAAATAAATTGACCTAACATTAAACCGACTCCCCCCCTCCCAAAGGCCCAAATGGCGCTGCTGACGACTCAAATCTATCTCTCAAAGCTATATGCTTTTATGAAAATAATAGGCGACAAAATATAAGATAAATATGGTTCTATTTTCTTTCTTTTTTAAAAAATATGGTTCTATTCTCTCTTAAGATGTTGTCGTTATTAAGGATATTCCAAATAATCAGTTATCTAAACCAGATATCTATGGATGACATTTCATAAAGTGAAAAATATAAGGTAAAATCGGAGTAAATGTGTCCTATAGTTAGAGGAGATAAACATTTTCAATGTTCTAAATGTTAAATCATATTTCTTTTCTCATGAAAAATTAACTATCCTACAAAAATATTTTATTGGGTAAGTTATTTTGAAATATATATGTCACCAAAAATTTAAACTCGTGAGAGATAAATTGTAATATAATATGTATTTATTGTGGAACAGATGAAAAATCATTTATTTTTTATGTATTAAATACTCAAATCTGCCGGACTATTTCTAACATTCCTTCCAAACCGTAAATTTTACCATTTTCGTTTTTTTTTTCACAATAGCTAATCTATCTACCAATACGAAAAGTCAGATTCGGGAATTTAAACCGGTGGAACATAATTAACGTATAATAAAAAAACATAAAGAGAACTTCTGAAACCTCGTGCAAATTTGCGCATTATTTAGTTTTGTATTTTTGGTATATATTCCTTCCGTTTCCAAAAAATTGTTTCAAAAAGATACTTTTTATATTTTCAATGTATTTAATTAATGATAAATTAGAAACTTCAAAAATATACTCTCTCTGTCCTACTATAAATAGATTTTAAGGTTTTTTTGCACATAGATTAAGAAAGTACACATTTTTATGTAATTTATCTTGATAACATAAAAATATCATTAAATGAAATTAATTCAACCAATAAGAAAATGATACAGTATTTTTTAATTGGTCACAAAATTGAAATGATATTAAATTCTATCTATATTTGTGAGAACATCACTTAAAATGGGACAAAATAAAAAATCTAAAACACCACTTAAAATGGGACAGATGGAGTAGTTGTGTTTATTAAAATTATACTATATTGGTTAAAAATTATGGAAAATAGTTAGTTTAAAAAAATAAGAAAAAATTACTTGACTGCCTCAAATCATTTTTTCGGTTTGCTCTAACAATAGTTAACTTTTGAGGAGTACCTAAAATATTCTCAACAAATTACTTGACTGCCTCAAATCATTTTTTCGGTTTGCTCTAACAATAGTTAACTTTTGAAGAGTACGTACCTAAAATATTCCAAACATATATAATTTTCCTTATATGCGGTATCTCTGAAAAAAAAAACCTTTCCATATAATTCGAAGGAGAGACTTAGAGAACTCATGTTTCCTTAACAGATCGACTTACCTTAGCTAAATCACATCAATTCACTCTTTTTTTTTTTCTATTCAAACATTAAAGTCTGCGGACAAAGTTTTGACCATCTAGTTTCCTTGTAATCTTCGAACTCATGGTTATTCCGAGCATATGACTGGTTTCTCCGTTACCGCCCACAAATACAGTTTTTGCAGTTGATAACGGTTGTTGGTATTTCGTAATAATCATAGAAAACGTTATAAATCACTTCAAACCGTTTTAAATCTCTAAATTCAAAAATTAGTTCCATATAGTATTTGCAGTTGCGGGCAGTTATGGAAAAGTAAAACAATTTTTTTTTCTAAAAAACTATATAAATATAAAAATAAAAATATTCAATTAAAAACCTTAAATTGAAATAATAGAAATACTAAAATATATATACTATATTTAAACTTATATTATAAAACTTTAAAACAAAAATATTTATATTTGTTATAATAATATGATTTTTAATAATTTATTATCATATAAAATGTAAATATTGTTAATTTATTATTTAATCACTATTGCATTTGGTAATTAACCAATCATATAAGTATTCCATAAACACACCAATTTCTAACCGGCATACCAATCATATAAATTTCTTAATAACTCTTAAACCATAATCATCTGCATCTGCAAATACTTGCAACCGCACCTGCAGCCGCTGCGGTTACACTAGTCAAGCTCTCAGTTCAATAACAACCTCTCTAAGAGCATCTCCAATGTAAAACTTCATTTTTTCTTTCAAAATGGAGTAAAAGTGATTTTGGAGTAAAAATGCTCAAACCCTACTCCATTTTTTGCTCCATAATGGAGTAATGAACAAAAAAAAAATTACTCCATTTATGGAGTGAATTTCATTATAGAGTGAAAAATGGAGTAGGGTTGGAGCATTCTTTACTCAATAATCATTTTTACTCCATTTTGGAGGAAAAAATGGAGTAGGATTGGAGATGTCCTTAGTGCCATTATTTTTCTCTGATTAATTTAGAGGTATTTTGTACCTATAGAAAGACTCAGACCAATCTTCAAAAAGATAAAGACTTATAATTCATGGATAAACTTTTTCTCTAGATATTATAATTAAACCCAAAATATAATTTCAAATCCATGTAACTAAGTGAAGTGCAGTAGGATGCTTTCAAATCTGACTATTTAGTTTCCCAAAGTTTATATATTTTGTGTGAAGTTATAGTCAGCATAGACACCACAGTTACACCGAAAGAATGGCATGTGTGTTTTTTTTATTACGCAGATATATTTCACAGATATAAGAGTTTTTAAACAGTTTGTCATTATGCATATTCAATATGCAAAAAATACAAAGGTGGATAGAATAATATGCAGTGATTGGACTCTCATATTAACTGATTGAAAAAATTCTTAATTAACTTAAATTTTTTGTCGTAATACAAAATACCATTACTCAAAAATATAAAGTACTGCTTAGTCTAAACCTATAATCAGACATTCTCCTATTTGGCTTTTGCACCCACCCAAATATACGTTACTTCAATAGATAGGGTAAACATGTCTAATCTCGAAAAGGCAACACACAACGAAATTCGAACTGGAATCATAATCTAGAACGTTTTGCTCTCCCTTAAACAAAATGGCGCCCCAACTAAGGCAGGTGGTATTAATTATGAAATCTTTTGTTCGAACAGCCTACCTAGAACACGCATTATTGCTTCACGAGTTTGAGTATGAGAGTATCAGACTATTTTAAAACATGTACTACATAACTAATAATATTATTAATTAATGTGTTTCAGACTATCAATCAATAGGTATTAACTTATTGATGTAAAGGAAGTTTGCATGTTTGCATGTGTTCATAGTTAGTTAATGCGACAAATATTTCAGTCAATCAATCGATCTTTTTTTGGGAGGGAGTAGTATTATTTCATTTTCATTTCAGTTGATTACTATACTACTAAGCACCTAATACATGCGCATAATATAAATAATGCAAGTATTAATATGAAATATCTAGTTTGAACAGACTACGTACATATATGATATATCACACATTGTTTTCACGAGTTTCAGTATCATATACTTTTTAGCGTATATTATAATTATATCTGACAACTAATTATAAATGAGCGTATTTCAGACTATATCATTCAATATCCTCTATATATTATTTTACGAGCATTATAAATAAATAACTTTTAGTTCATGTGTGATTTACATTAATGTCATTTCCTATATGTCCTTACCAAATACTCTCCTAAGACCTATATTCAAAAATCTTTAGTTTACTAGACTAATTACACTAACTGTCATTGGTCATTACATTATAACTTTATTTCTTATTAACTAACCACAAATACAATGTCTACTATTAGTGGTTTGTCTTTATTATTTTCCATATATTATTACACAGATTATTAATCATGATGCATTTGATTTACTCACCGATAAATCCCTGAGATTTGAGTACGTCATTCATATGGTTTCACACGTATTTAAAATACAAGACATGAATGCTATGTTGACATGTTTTAACTTAAAATCATAATGTAAAATCATTATCAAACCTAATGGCTCGATATCATCAAATGATCCAGCATCATTATTTTCCATGTAATATTTTCATGTATTATTAATAATGTAGCATTCAATATATTACATGAAACCTGTACGTAATGTGGTGATGACTACCTAATAGGCTAATACACATACATGGGCTATTTTTCATGTAATATTTTTTCATATAATTTATATTTTTCTGTGTAATATTTTTCATATAATTTTTTTCATATACGTTAAGAACTTAATGTGGCAGGGTCACATGAGAATATTATGGGTTTTCATTATTATAAGAAGCAGATTCAAATTATATAAAAAAAATATCTTCGTACGTTAAGTTGGGCATTTATTCGCTTGATGTATGTTCATAGAGATCAAAAAAGAATTCTCAATCACGATTTACTTGCGTGACAACCCACATGATTTTCGTAATCATTCAACGTTAATTATGCCATTTATAAGCTTAATAATTATGCATTTGATTCGTTTATTTTAAATTAAAGATCTTCAATCCTCCGCCAATCACGCATTACTGGTAGTTTTTAATTGTATTTTCCTCAATTTATCACAAATTAGGAATGTAAATACATTTTTTATGGTATTAGAGATTCAAAGTAGACGTCGACTCATACAAAAATATAGAAACTTAACGATTATATCGAGTCAAATTTAGAAAGTACGTGTGATCATCACTGGTTGCTTTTTAAAATTAATTTGCGAAAACATGTTACTCGGTTTGTTTCCTTTAATATTACAAACAAATCGTGTAATCGTAGAAACAAGGAAATTAATATATGAAGATTCTTATTTCGAATAAAAAATATTATTATGGCTATTAATTGCGTCGAGTTTAGTTTTAAACCTAGGTGCCTTGCTCATATAAATACATGCCCTTAGAGATACATCTCCTCACCATTGTCTCCTTCGAAAAACTACTTTATCACTACATTCGAGCAATCACAACACTCATGGCATTGTTTAACTCAGATTCCGATTTGAATCGTATATATAGTCACATTTGCCATATATATTAATATTCTAACAGTATGAATCGTATATATAGTCACATTTGCCATATTTTTTTCAATATTATAACAAAGGAAACTGTGATGAACCCAATGGTGTTCCAGAAATGAGGATGTATGTGGTGACTAACATTGATGGTTTTCCAAATTTATTTTGAACCCAATAATGTTCCAGAAATCGATGCTTTCAGAAAAAGGTATATCATTCGTTTAATGAATTTGGTAAATAAATGTGTTTAGTTTGGAAAATCGATTCTTTGCTATTTCTTTTTATAAGATTATAAATCAGGATTTCTAAAGACACTTTTCACATCATTTGTAGTTTTATCAGTTTTTTTGTTTCCGTATAATTTTTTTCTTTCGTATTTTTTATTACCTATGTTTCTTTTAATATTATAATCATAATTTTTATTATGAAAGCGATAATTCTATTGCTTATGTTTTGTTTTATCTTAAATTAATAATAAATTTGTACAAGTTTTTGCATACTCTTATATATTTTTTCTTTTGATAAAAAAATATGTATAATAAAATATATTTCATTTACACTTAACAAATTACACAAGATTTTTAAAAAGAAACAAATAAGCTTACAATATATATACCTGCACAATGTTGCAGCTATATATTATTATATCTAATATTTGTGACTATAATTTTTAACTTTCTAATATCTATAGATTAAAAGTAAGTGATGTTTAATTCAGTCACTCCGTGCAGGGCGCGGATATCACCTAGTTAATTGATTATTTGTCAAGAAAGTTCTCCGTGGCTTAGTAGTTAATGCAACAGAAATTGATCCATCATTTTTAAAAGGGGAGTCTCATTGTTTTAAGTCTCATTATTTTATTTACTATATTTTTATATTATGCATCTTATGCGTGTTCATAATATATAGTAATCGACTTAAATGGAAGTAAAATAAAGAAACTTCGCTCTCAGGAGAAAAAAATAATTGATTCACATTTCACGCGTCAACTCCTCAACGTAAGCAAGTTAAATAAGTATGTGCATGTAATGCTCATATTATAGTACTCAACTGAAATATATAAAAATATGTTGAAACTCTACTTCCAAAAAGATCGATCGATTAGAACTATAAAGCCAAGTCCAGCCTCTCTTCAATTTCTCACAATACAATTTCTCTCCCTCCTTCCCTTCTTCCCTCTAAATTTTTATATCTATACATTCACGTTTACAAGATAAAGGAGGAAAGAACTATCTCTCTATCTCTCGAGCTCTAACTAAGTTACCAACCAAACACACTCATACATCAAAAGAAAAATGGCACAATTCATGAAGCTACTCGTGACAATTGCGTTAACATTCGCAATTACAATCGCCATCATCACCACAACAACAATCAATACCAACACCAAGACCGAAACATTTGCTCTCAAAGACCCTTCCAAGGACCTTACACCTCCAAGAGAGATTAAGATCAGACCGAGTCGGTTCTTGGCCCAAAAATCCGACGAGGGTCAAGGACCTAGAGCCCGTAAAAGAAATACAGATTGCAACAAAGAGCCAAAGATCTGCAGTCGCACGGGAGCAGCAAACGCAACAATGGCTTGTTGCAACAACAAGTGTATAGATTTATTAACGGACACCAAAAACTGCGGTGCGTGTCAAAAAAAATGCTGGTTCGGGCAAACTTGTTGTGGCGGGGAGTGCGCTGACATGGATTTCAGTAAACGCCATTGCGGTAAGTGCAACAATCGTTGTAAACCAGGCGTGTTCTGCGTCCTCGGTATGTGTAACTACGCATGATGATTTAATCATTCATTCACATTACGCCAACGTTTCACATCATGGTATATAGACGAAAGGTTATTTTCTACTTTAATGCCTCCGAATAAAATGGAACATCCTCGTTTCCAGTTCCCTTATTGTTTTTAATAAGTTTACGATGTAAGAGTATAGTGTATCTTATGTACATTTATAAATACATAAAACAAGAAAAAAAAGTCTACTTTTCCTTAGCCCGTTTCGGGACCTCACAGATACGCATCAAAGTTATATGTTTTTATTAAAATAAAAGACGACAAAAATATAATAGAAAGACTTATAATTTGACAAATTTTGAAGTCATAAATAAAAAATCGAAACCTATCTATCTCTCTCACACACACAACGGAACACGTGATTCTCGGATTCTCAACTAGTTCGGTCATCGACCATCTATTTAGAGCCACATTAATATGTGTTTCCTTTTGTGAAATTGCTAAATTTGTTTTCTTCTCCGGCGAAATTTCAATCTGCATTTGAGAACAAATCCTGGGGTAACAGTTGGCTTCATCATGGTTAACAAAATACTTTCTTACAGTTAACTAGTCTCTTTTTATCAATGAATGTACTGGGAGATGATAGATGTTGGGAAAAAAGTCTCATTACTTTAATTTTGGTACATAACAACCCTTACGGAATCTATTACGACAAAAGTCTATGTTTATACGAGAATCAAAACTTGAACAAGAAATATAAAATACAAAACTATGAACCCTAAGATACATTAATAAGTCTCACTTTTGAAGAACATCTGCAGGTGTGACCCAAAACATACAGTTACAAAATCTCGACTCGTAAAGCTTCTTGGTTTGCTTACTCTCCCATTCAAAAACGCTTAGACTTCCATCGATGAAGTAAACAGAGTTATCTTTGATGAACCCTCCAGATCCTGTTCCACCTGCTGAAACCGCTACACATCTACCTTGAGGGCTCAAGAACAAAGCTTTTCCTCTCAAGCTTCTCACCATAGTCCACTCTCTCGTCTCTGAATTATATTCGTAAATCTCAAAATACGTTGTGAAGTCATAATCGTCGCTAACGTCTAGCTTCTGTAGAACCACCCACAGTTTGCCATAATCCGACTCTGCAAAATATTTCTTGCAAGGATCATACTTAAACGGCGAGGAATTGCAGATAGGGATCGCTTTTGGATCGTTAGGGCTAAGTTCGCACTGATATATCCTTCCAACTCTGTCCATTGCAAAGAAGACGCCACTGCAGAACGCAATGTCATCAACGTGATGATCAGACTCCACACCCGTCCATCGCTTATCTCCGCGTCTGCAGAAGGCTAGTTTTCCTCCATCGGTGTCGTGGATTATGAGCACAACCCAGTCAGGGTCTAGTAAACTCGTCGAAGAGACTGCTTTCTTTATAAAATTCTTTATTAGGGTTAGGGTTCCAGAATGTTGAGAGATGGCTTGGAACTGAAGCAACCGCTGAATGTCCTCGAAAGATGCCAACGGTGGCAGAGAAACAACGGTGTTGGTAAACGGGTTCTGTAAGTTTACCTCAAACGGGAAAGAAACATTGACAGTTAACAGATACTCTCCTGTGCTTCCGCAAATCCATCTCTGATAATTACCGGAGAACACCATATTCTCAGGAGATATGATTCTAAATCCATCAGAGCATTGAGCTGATGAGGGATGTGAAACAAAGAGGAAAGGAACGAATTTACGACTGTACACGGAGGAAGAAGAATATCTCTTTATCTCTCGAGCTCAAATTAGCCTACCAACACTCATACATCAAGAGAAAAATGGCACAATTCATGAAGCTACTCGTTACAATTGCATTGACATTCGCAATCACAACTGCCATCATCACCACAACAACTACCAGAACCAATACCACCACCGAAACAGTTTCTCTCGATGACCCATCCAGGGACCTTACATCCCCAGGAGCGATTAACATCAGACGAAGTCGGTTCTTGGCCGAAAAAGACGTAGAGGGTCTAAGACCTAAACCCCGTAGCCCTAATGCACCTGACTTTTGCGAGGCAAAGATCTGCAGTAGCACCGGAGGAAGCTCTAGAATGGCGTGTTGCAACAACAAGTGTATGAATTTATCAACCGACAATAAAAACTGTGGGGCGTGTAATAAAAAATGCAGGTTCGGGGAAACATGTTGTGGCGGTCGGTGCGCTAACTTGAGTTACAATAAAACCCATTGCGGTGAGTGTAACCTTAGTTGCAAACCAGGCGGGTGGTGCGCCTACGGTCTTTGTAACTACGCGGGATGATTCAATCATCCATTCACGTCATGCCGCCAACGTTTCACATCATGGGTATACATCATTTTCTACTTTAAATGTCTACGAACAAAATGGAACATCCTCGTTTCCAGTTCCATTGCTGTTTTGTTAGTTTATTATATATGTGTGTTTTATTACGCTGAAAATAATATCATGAACAATGTTCTTATATATGTGTAAATCCATGAAATAAAATAATAGTCTCTTTTCCATTAGCCCGTCTCAAGAACTTAGAGCATGAGCAGCAGCGAACTTGCAATTCGATTTCCAATGTTTTTTATTATTTTAATTATTTTTTGTTTGACTTAAAAAAAATATATATATATATATACAAGCGAACCTATCGCGGGTATGCGTTTTGTGGGGCCATGAATCAACGAACACGAGCCGGGTTCATTAAAATTTGATTATTTTAATATTTTTTCGCCTCGAAAATCGTGTAAACTTTACTCAACATTCTTCAGTGCGGATGGTCTTAGGGATACATATCAAAATTATATGTTTTGTAAAATATAATAGAAAATACTTATAATTTGACAAGTGCGTAATTCTATTATCGTAATTCTCGAATAATGGTACCATAAAATAGTAAACATGAAATTCTCCTTCTCATCTTTTCAAAACCACAAACCACCATATGTGTTTCCTTTTGTGAAATTTGCTTTCTCCTCTGCGAAACTTCAGTCTGCATTTGAGGACACTGGATAAAGCATATAAATGCATGGTCTTTGAGTTCTCGTGTCCAACGCAAGGGTTGTTTAACTAGTATATATTATAAACAAATGGAATTGAACTGTTTATCAAATTGTATTTTTTCTGTCATAGCTAATTCACTAGGAATGAGTAGAGAAAAAATCAGAGAACCGTAGGAATGAAAGACCGTAGGAATCGGGGTGAGTGTAACCTTAGTTGCAAAAAATGGTTATGGTGGGGATATGTATGTACATTTTGTTGGTGCCCTTGTGTCCAAAGAAATGAAAGAGAATAATACATTCACTATTCCTAATTTTTTACTTTTTATAAGGAATAGTTTTTCCTTCATTCATTCTCATTCCTTTTATTTTAGAATATACACAAATTGGTTGGAAAGAATGGTGACCGGGTTAACAAAATACTTTCTTACAGTTAACTAGTCTCTTTTTTATCAATGAATGTACTGGGAGATGATAGATGTTGGGAAAAAAGTCTCATTACTTTAATTTTTGGTACATAACAACCCTTACGGAATCTATTACGACAAAAGTCTATGTTTATACGAGAATCAAAACTTGAACAAGAAATATAAAATACAAAACTATGAACCCTAAGATACATTAATAAGTCTCTCACTTTTGAAGAACATCTGCAGGTGTGACCCAAAACATACAGTTACAAAATCTCGACTCGTAAAGCTTCTTGGTTTGCTTACTCTCCCATTCAAAAACGCTTAGACTTCCATCGATGAAGTAAACAGAGTTATCTTTGATGAACCCTCCAGATCCTGTTCCACCTGCTGAAACCGCTACACATCTACCTTGAGGGCTCAAGAACAAAGCTTTTCCTCTCAAGCTTCTCACCATAGTCCACTCTCTCGTCTCTGAATTATATTCGTAAATCTCAAAATACGTTGTGAAGTCATAATCGTCGCTAACGTCTAGCTTCTGTAGAACCACCCACAGTTTGCCATAATCCGACTCTGCAAAATATTTCTTGCAAGGATCATACTTAAACGGCGAGGAATTGCAGATAGGGATCGCTTTTGGATCGTTAGGGCTAAGTTCGCACTGATATATCCTTCCAACTCTGTCCATTGCAAAGAAGACGCCACTGCAGAACGCAATGTCATCAACGTGATGATCAGACTCCACACCCGTCCATCGCTTATCTCCGCGTCTGCAGAAGGCTAGTTTTCCTCCATCGGTGTCGTGGATTATGAGCACAACCCAGTCAGGGTCTAGTAAACTCGTCGAAGAGACTGCTTTCTTTATAAAATTCTTTATTAGGGTTAGGGTTCCAGAATGTTGAGAGATGGCTTGGAACTGAAGCAACCGCTGAATGTCCTCGAAAGATGCCAACGGTGGCAGAGAAACAACGGTGTTGGTAAACGGGTTCTGTAAGTTTACCTCAAACGGGAAAGAAACATTGACAGTTAACAGATACTCTCCTGTGCTTCCGCAAATCCATCTCTGATAATTACCGGAGAACACCATATTCTCAGGAGATATGATTCTAAATCCATCAGAGCATTGAGCTGATGAGGGATGTGAAACAAAGAGGAAAGGAACGAATTTACGACTGTACACGGAGGAAGAAGAATATCTCCAAGAAGAACAGACGGTGGCACAAGTAAGGATGTCTCTGCCATCGTGTAGGCTGTGGAATACAGTTTCTATAAGCTCCGGGAGTAAGTCAGACCAGGAAAAAGATGATGATACAGCCATTATTATTAGTTTATTACGGTAGATATGAAACGGTCTAGGCTTGTAAAATGAGGAGGAAGTTGTTCATAAAGACAAACGAGAAACTTGTTCTGCAAGCAAACGTGGGGCGCAAGTTTTGACCAACTACCAAAGGTAACTTTTAGTTTAAGCTACCACTTTTCTAAACAATTAAAGCCCATATGAATATTATAAGATCCAATAATATACATTACACCGTCTTATGGTAAACTGTTCTTAAAAGACCCCACTAAAAAGCAGAACAGATTCAAGCCAATTAGGGTCCACCACTCTGATTGAGCATTGCCTCGATCTCATCTCCATCTTTCATATCAAGCTGTAAAAGGTAGAGAGTCTGTGTTTAGAATATGATCCAATTCAAAAAAGGAAAATGCAAGGGAGAAAGAGTGTGTGATTAGACCTCATCTGGAGTCTGTTCAGCACGGAGAGGACGACCATCAAACAAGAAAATGATTGAGTCGAAATCCACAAAATTGCGGTCACAGAAAGCGTTCATCAGCTTCTTCAGCTGAGCGCTTCTCTGCATCCTAAAGATGACTTCATATCCATCCTAAGAAATCACGAATCAAGAAACAAAAGCTTCAAATCAGCACAGTAAGTTCTTGTCTTAAAAACTATAACCAAGTTCAGAAAATGCCTAATAATTGATCCTTAGGTATAAATATAATTACTATCTCCATGATACACCCAGACAACAGTTTGGTATGTATCAACAGGTTCTTGATTGTTACAATAAAAGACAAAACATCATATCTCAACTCTTACACAAGAATACCTGCCTTTGTAAGTAAAACACATACATAAATGATAAACCTTACCACTTTAACAATGTTACTAATACAGTCCCAGAAACTTCTAAAACGATTCCTTTAAACATACCTATGAAAATTATACTGATATTAGAGCCAGAATCCACATCTACAACACTGAATTTGGAGACAATCCAAAACCCTAGAACCGATAACTACACACAATCGACGCTAAAAATCCGCAAAAGTGTACAATTCAGCGAAAAACAGTGAGAAAGAGTAGACAGGGACAAAACCACAATTTTGACTTTGAGAATGATTCGAGCTTCTCCTTCGTCTACAGGCTTCTTGTCATCTTCCTGAGTAGCAGACATTCTCCTTTTATCGGATCTTTGAGAAGCAAACACTCTGATCTGTGAGAAAGAAGAAGTCGTGGAAGTGATTCTCGCGATGAGAGGGTTGAGAAAGACTCGGTAGAGAATAGAATAAATATACTAGGTCTGGGTGTTTGGTATCAACTCAAATTCGGTTTAGTTGATTTGGATTTTCAGTAACATGTTTATAAATCATATTTGGATTTTACTAATATGTAGATCCGGTTCAGTTTGGCCTCTTTTGAATTCGATTTGGACAGGACTATAACCAAGATTTGGAATTGTTAAAACTAAAAAATATTTAAAATATATAAATTATAAACTAATTAAAAAGAATTTGAAAGAACAAAACTAAAATACTAAATTTTTTGAAATATTATAAAATATGTAAATTACATTAACATATCTAAAAATAATAGATTTAATTAATTAAGATGTTATCACTTATTAAATTGTAGTGCGAATTTCTGTTTGGTTCAAATTGTATCCAACCCCAAAATTATCTAAGTTTTAGCCCGTTTTTTTTTTTTTTTTTGACATCAACTGAAACAGACTCTAGGAAGACTCTGCAAACCACACCGGTAACTCTGCATCTATATGAACCACAAAAGACGTCTGTTTCCTAGATCTTAGCCCGTTTAAATATTTATTTTTATAATGGCTTAGATCAGATTTTGATTTTTTTTTCTGGTTGGACTCAGTTCAGTTCGATTTTAGGGGTTTGTTAAAAAAGACCCATGCCTAAAATAGACTTCACCACTTTGGTTGCATCGGATTCTTATTGTCTCTATTAAACGGTTAATAACCATTCATCGCCTATCATCTGACGGCTGAGAAACGTCGAATCCATGCTCCAAATGGTGCGTTAATTTTAGAATTTGTAATAGGTTGATTTAAGAGCAAAGAGGCTCACATGTGTTTTTTTCTTTCTTTCTGTTACCCATATATCTAAGTCAAGTTTTGATCAAACGAACCAATTCTTCAAAAAGCATCTTTATCTGTGCGCATCTAATTTATATGTGATAAATTAATAATCTTTACCTCTTTCACCAGTAAGTCTGTCCTGTTATTTCTGCTCTGAGGAATATGAATCAGGTCAATTTCCTCAAAATCTTCATATAGTTTCCGGAAAACATCACTCCGACGCAAATGCTACCAAGTTCATCGAATTTGTAGTCATGTCTACTAAGTCCCAGCAATCCATCTTAAACCGAATCGAGATTATCTTCGTGTCTCTCATTCATGAAGCTGTCCAAAATTATGCATCCATCTCTTGCTTACATGTGACTTATCAAAGCGAAAACTACTTCTATTGAAATGAGTCAAATAAAATTTGTAAGAAATACTAAAATGTATCATTTTGTATTTTTCAAATTATCACTGCAATACTAACTTCGAGAAATACCACAGTCATTATATTTAGAAAACATTGCTTAAAGTTGTAAAGGGTTTAAAATGATGTAGGAAAACTGTTACAGTGTTACGAGACGTAAACACACATTCTAAAACCTAAAGTTTCTGGTATTTAAAGAAAAAATAAGGTCGTGATATTTGCTTACCTATTTCCCGGAAATCTTACAACAGTTCTCACCATAAAATTATAACTTTATACACTAACGTAAGCAAGAAATTTTAATTAGTTTATGTACGACGTAGTGTCTGAATGGTTTAATAGTGTATTGGGCTGGGCATTTTATCCAATATCCGAACCCGTATTCGAATTCAACCCGAAAAATCTAAACCAAAATCCGAACCGAAATAGTAAAATACTCGAATGAGTATAGAATTAGGAGAGATTAGATATCCGAACCCAAACAGGTAATACACGAATCCGAATGAATATCCGAACATATGTATCTTTAGCCCTATATTCCTTGTTTTACTTCTCTAATATTATTCAAAATATTTATATTGATTATGCACATGGTTCAAAATTAGATAATATCATATAATTGCAAGAAAAATGAATTTTTATTCACTTAAAATGTTTAAAATGCATGTCAAAATTTTTGTTTCATGCATTAACAAAAGTTACATCCAAAATTTTAAAACAATAATCAAATTATTATCTTTTATTTTTAAAAATTTTAACTTCAAATCTATTAATCATTCATTATATTTAAAAAAAAATAGTTAAGTGAAAGTTATATTTTTAATTATAAAAATTTTGAGAAATGAAGAATTCAAATTTTTTTCTAAAATCTGAATATCTTAAAAACCCGATCCGAAATAATCGAATCCGTACTAAAAAATACCTGAACCTATCCAAAGTACATAAATACCCCAACGGAATCTATACTCTTATACCTAAATATCCGAAAATTCATAATACTCGATTCAAACCCGAATAGATATCCGAAAGTTCACCCCTGATAGTCTATGTTTCGTGACGACTACTATTGCAGCCCAACACTATGATAGACACATTTACAGTTATTTTATTTATATAATAGCATTTTATGCTACCGTAAATAGGGGTGGGCATTTTATTCGTTAAATTTGATTCGATTCGTTATTCGTTTCGATTCGATCCGAAAATTCCGAATATCCGTAAACTTTCGAAGCAAAGCAAATACTAAAAATCAATATTCGTTAAAATCGAAGCAAATCACAAATATTAAAATTTTGGGAAGCGAATATCCGATCCGATCCGTCAATATATAAATACATGTATATCTTGATTGTATTTAAAGTTTTAAATGTATAAAATTATAAAATTATTATTCTAACATATGATTTGACAAATTTTATTCACCTTATTACATATATAAAAGTATTACATAAAAGAAGAGAAAATTTTATAACGATTAT
>CM028687.1:60894370-60979612 GCA_016771965.1 Brassica carinata | reverse complement strand
TAGTCATGCATTCATATCCACTCATTTATCAAAGAAAAAAACAATATTTGTATCTGTTTATATATAATTGCAGAAAGGTATAATTACAGTTTTCGTCCTCTTCTTTACTTCAGAAATTCCATAATTATTTTAGTAATCAAATTAAGATTTGTTTGTAAATTGTATTTGGAGAGGGAAAAAAAACATAATTAGAGATCATGTGTGTGCGAATCACTTGATAATTGATATGCTTTGCTAGAAACTGACGAGTGGGCCCAAAAGAGCCCATTTAAAAGAAATGAAAACGCTCTCTGCTATATTTTATTCATTTTAATTGGCGATAATATTTGCCAAATTACAAAACCAAGCAAAAGCAACAGCAAGAGGACTCCATTAACGCTAGCTCATCATAGCTTTCCTTCTTACAAACAGCTCTGTATATGCGATTTCATCCGCGTGAAGTATCAGTGTAAGCTTTTACGATCTTCCTTTTTTATTTAACGGTCTCATGGAAAAAGCTTAAAACTTTCAATCTACTTTTTTCTTTTCACAGCCGAAACAGTTGAATTTTGTGACTATGCCCCACACTTTCTTAGTGGTCCGCCATCGAAGTGAATATGCAAAACCCTAACTTTCTCTTTCTCTCTCTTATATTTCTCGCAGCCGACCTCTAAAGTTCCAATCTTTTCTTCACCAGTTTTGCATTTAAGTCTCTGTTTGAAAACTGCTCTGTTTGTTTCTAACTTTCTTAAGTAACTCACATGCTTGCTTGCTATTCATCTTCTTACACGAGTACCACTACGAGTTTGTCTTTTTACTCTTCTTTTTTCTATGTCTTAAGTTTCTCTGTTAGACAAATCAGCTGCCTTCTCTTCTTCTTACCTAGTTGCGGATCAGAGCTTGGTTCTGGATTTTAAGGCAAGTTTTTTTTTTCTTTTTTTAAGTAATCAACACCTTCTCTGTTTGTGTTGAGTGCGAGCTGTGTCATAGTTCTTTAGTTTTGTGCTCTCTTATCTGATTGGAACGAACAAAAAAAAGGCTTGAGGCTTTGAGTTAGGTCTTGCGTTGTTGTCTGTCACTAAGATAAAGTCTATCGCTTTATTTATTTATTGAACCCTCTCATGAATCGGTTGACTTGGTTAGAGTTTTGAATTGAAATTTAAGACTTGTACCTAAAACATGACTCTAGTTTTCCAATTTTTTTTTTTTTTCGAATGTCTTTGTTATCTGAATTTGATCTGTTGATTTGGCTGTGTTGATGGGTCCATCTTGAATTTTGAGTGACTTTATAATCTATGGGAAGAGATCTCGTTTCATTGTTCTTGAAATTCTCGTGTATAGCTCTTTCAGTTACATTAATACTTATTAGCCTTTTATTTTTTGCAGGATTGTTTCTTTAGGTTTTGCAATGGACTCTCCACAATCTGTTGTTTCACCATTCAAGATCGGTGAACCAGAGAACGAGAACTCAGCTTCTGTGCAGAGCTCTGGAAACCGATCAAACGGCATCAACTCCAATGGAAAAGACTCCACCAGCTGTGGCCAGGAAGACCTTGTTGGTACTCTTGAGGTTTATGTGCATCAGGCAAGAGATATCCAAAATATTTGCATATACCACAAACAAGACGTGTACGCCAAGCTTTGCCTTACAAGTGATCCTGAAAACTCTGTCTCCACCAAAACCATCAACGGTGGTGGGAGGAATCCGGTTTTTGATGACAAAATTAAGCTTGACGTCAGGGCTCTGGACGCTTCCCTCAAGTGTGAGATTTACATGATGAGCAGGGTCAAGAACTATCTGGAAGACCAGCTTCTTGGTTTAACTCTGGTTCCTATGTCGGAACTGCTCTTCAAGAATGGGAAACTTGAGAAAGAGTTCTCTCTTTCTTCCACTGATCTGTACCATTCACCAGCTGGTTTTGTTCAGTTGTCTCTCTCCTACAATGGATCCTACCCTGACGTGATGGCTTTTTCCACTATGCCTTCATCTGTCTCTGTTGATGATCAAAGTGCCAAGAATCAAGAAGGGTCTGAATCAGTTCCGGGTGAGTTGGATAAGATAGAGTTTCCAGATCCTAATGTTGCAAATGAAAACGAGAAGATGGTTTCAGAGTATTTTGAGATGTCCTGTTCCACTATTGAGACAGAAACTTCAGACAGCTTGGTTACTTCTCACACTGAGAAACATGTAACTAGTTCTGTCACTTCTGTGATGAAGCAAGATTCACCTGAGAGCAGCAATGCAACAAATGGTGCTGCTTCTCCTCACGCTTCAGCTCACTCCGCCACAGAAACACCAAACCATGATCATCTCTCGCTGGTGAACTCCAAAGAGGATTCTCAGGAGGCAGAGAGTGAGGCTTCAGCTGAGACATCGGAGGAGAAGATTGTGAAACCTATTCTCAGTGTGAGGGTTGAGACAGAGTCAAAGGTGGTGCAGCAGGATATAGTCGACATGTACATGAAAAGCATGCAGCAGTTTACTGATTCACTGGCTAAGATGAAGCTTCCTCTGGACATTGATAGCCCTACAAACTCAGAGAATTCAAGCTCTGATTCTCAGAAGCTGCCAACACCAAAGAGCAACAAAGGGTCCCGTGTGTTCTACGGAAGCAGGGCCTTCTTCTGAGCATCTGTTTTACCACCATGTTCAGAGGCAAGAACAGCATGTCACACTCCCTAGACTTTTTCTAATGAAGAAAGACTAATCTCCTAATGATGTAATATTGTAATGTTACTATTTGATGTCGTATCTCCCATGCTTTAGTTGATGTAAAGTTATTATAATTCTGTATCATTAGCCTTTGTACTGTTATAAACATAAGCTGCCTAGTCATGTTTGTTTTTCCTGAAATGCTGATTTATAACATCCACAAGAATCTCTAAAGCATAGTGATCAATGGTAAGATTGCTTAATTATTAGCACAATCATGTGTTGTGATTGTCACTCTCAGGACCCATTTTTTCCTGTGTGACCATCAAGAGGAGGTCCCATAGGAAGGTGGGGTGGGAGAGAGAAGCAAATGGTCCAATGATTCAGCTCTCTGAAAAATAAATCTTGAAAACAAATGTTTGCATGTTCTGTGGTTAGTTGAAGTGTCTTTTTCATAGGATCTTGAAAAGATACTGTTCTGTCTTTGCACCATTGGGGTACAAAAGGATAAGGTATCCAACAGTAATATTGGTAAAGGATTTAAAGATTAATCATATAGTAACAGTGAATGAAGATGGTTTTTGACTAACTAAACCACTTTCTCTAACACAATTTATTAAGTACATCAATGTCATCTCTCAACTCCACTTTAATATCAATGCCTTGGATCGTTATAGCGATGAGGTTACTTCTCAAAACTATAAGTAGCACCCGTGTTGGTTCTTCAATTCCATGATTCTGTTGTGAAGACTGCAGGCAGTAAGAACCATCAGGAAGGTTTGAGTTCTAAAGAGATGAAAAGAAACAGAGAGTTTTATTGAGACTTTGCCTCTGTATGTTCTGAAAATTTGAATGGGTTATTTTTTTAAAAAAAAAAATTGTTTCTAGTCCTATATATATTTCTAGTTTATTTCCTAATCAAGCATGAATATTAATGTTTATTACCTAAAAAGATCTAAAAGCAAAAAGAGTTTTCACAAAAAAAATTCCACAAATGGTAAAAATAAAAAAGCAAATATAGCTCATTAAGGGAAAAATGCAACAAAATAGTCATATCCCTCTCTTACACAATATTTTCTCCCACTCTAAATTATTAAAACAACAGTTTTCATGAACAATTCCACAGGAAAATAAGAAGAAAAACAAAAATTAAAATTACAAAACAGAGCACAGAACCCTGAAGAATCTTGATCGAAAAGTCCACGATCTTTGTTTGGTTATTTCTAATTAAAAAAAAAAAAAACTTTTGAGAAGAACTTTGGAAAGAAAATCTTCATTCATTCATCTTTGTTGTATCTTTGGTTGCTGCTGCTAAGATCTTTATCTTTAATGTAAGAACACAAAAACTGTTATCAACAAAGTTGGTTTCCTTTGTCACGAGGAACCTCTTCAAACTCTGCAATGTATATATCTTTTTGCTTTCAATTTTGATAACCTATGCCTCAATACCTAAAGAAAACACAGAGCAGACATTACAATCTCCATCAAACGTATCAAAGTCCAAGAAAGTTAAAAGTGTAGTTTACCTCTATTAGTTTGTCTATTCCCAACATTGTAACCTTCTGAGTCATTCGCAGATGGGTCTGAGCCTACATTGTCAATGTCATAACCGTAAGAGAAAGCGTTTAGCTCCTGAGAAGACTGAGGTGGTAGCTGCTGCTGTTGCTGCCATGCTGAGTCGCTATAAACCGAGCCGCCTCTGTACAATCCCCCTATAGAACCTTCAAAAGGGGACTCGGAAAGTCCAAAGCCCCTCCCGAAGTTACTCCCGTAACCATTGTCATCATTACCAACAACAGCAGAAGAAGGAAGTCCCCAGTTCCCTCTGTTGTTTCCATTAGACACATTCAAGTTCCATCCAGAACCCGCAGGGTCTGTTCTGTTCCCCCACAAGTCTATGTTGCTAGAACTGTATAGAGATTCGGTTCTGTTATGCCCTATTGGAGAGGCGTAACGGTTTGGAGAAGCGGTATTGAAGTAAGTGTTGTTAGGGAACCGGTTAAACGCAAATGCAGAAGAAGCTGTTGTTCCATCATAGCTAGGATTCAATCTACCGCTACCAATAACAGGACTAAACCGACCACCACCAACAGAGCCTCCTCCTAGATTGTTGTAATAACCACCAGGAGGACCAGGTGCAAAGTTGTTGAAGTAACTATTATTAACAGACATCCTATTAGCCCCACCACCTCCATAGCCACCAGCACCATGAAGAAGCGGGCTCCGGGCGTTGGAAACAAGCGAAACCTCTTTGGGGACAGCTCTTTTGACCTCCACCAGCTTCCCATTGAGCTCATGGAACGTCTTGTGGAGAACCCTATCAACAGCATCATCAGAATCAAATGTGATGAAGCCAAACCCTCTCGGCCTCTGCGTGTTGTGATCATACATCACCACAACATCAGTAACTGTACCAAACTGATCAAAGTAGTTCTTGAACTCCGCTTCTGTGATGCTAGACGGTAACCCTCCTACAAAGATCTTCTTTGTCCTGTTGCCACCAGGTGACATAAGGTGTTGTATAGGACTGGCGTGTCGTTTCAACAACACCTGCTGATGATCATCTCGAGGCACGGCCTTCTTGGCCTCAACCTGGAAACAAACAATGGACTCTTCTGATTCTCCTGAGATCTGAGTGCTATGGACAAGATTGAGAAAGTTGAAAAAAGAAAGGTACCGTGCGGTTATCGATGATGTGTTTCTCCAAGATGACTCTCTCAGCGACGCTAGGATCAGCAAAGACGATGAATCCGAAGCCACGAGCACGTCCTGTGGCACGGTCTCTCATGATCACAGCTTCGACCACATCACCATAGTTGCTGAAATACTCTCTTAGCTTTTCTTCATCTGTGTCCCATGATATCCCACCAATGAATAGCTTCCCTAGATCCGATTCCATCTCTTGGATTCTCCTCTGCCTATAACACAATTCAAACTAACTTCAATCTCAAGAGTCGTCTCAGATGAAACTGAAAAAAAAAAAGCAAAGACGTGGAGGAACATACTTATGTTGTCTGTAAATCTAAGACAGAATCTGATCTTCTTGTTCTTGTCCTGATCAAAAAGTAAAATTTGGTGTCGTTGAAATCTGAAAAATGCATCATCATCAGAATCATAAAACCAAAAAACCCATAAAGATAAAAATTTGAACTTTGAGAAAGAATCACCATTAATGGGGAAGACCCAGATGAGGAAATGTGAATGGACAGAAACAGAGGATGTTTTTGTTCATTCATCCTTTTAAGAACATCTCTTCTCTGGTTATTAAAAACCTTTCCTTTTGATATCTGTAGATGAGTTTCCTTAATATTCCATTAAGAAGACTTCTTTTGGTAATTAATAATTGATTGTAGAGAATAAATAGTCTAATATTAAGGCAAAAAGATTTGAGATTTGGCTTTCTTATGGTTTAAGCATCTTTTTGAGGGAGGGGGATTTGTAAGAGAGAAAGAGAGGTCCTAATGAGAAATGACAGAAGATGATGGCGACTTCCTTCTTTTATAATTTTATACAGTTTTCAAATCTAAATATAACTGAATTCTAATATAAAGTAATCAATAAAAATAAGGCATGTTTAAGCTTAAATTGAATGCAACTGAGATAGTTGATATTAAATATATATTTTTGAAATGTGACTAAAATATTACTATCATGGAGACCCATAATATCATGTATATGTGACCTAACTTTTCAAAATAAACAATCGAAAACTTTGAGATTTTTATTTTATTAGCTTTTTTAAAAAATACTTTTACAATATTGTTGAAAAAGACTAATTGTTATTCAACATTTTTCAGTTTTCATTTTTCATTACAAACTCGAAAAGCATCATAACATGTTTGTTTTCGTTTTTATATTTTTCCTAAACAATGTTTTTCTTACATTACGTTCTATGTCATCTTTTATAAAATGGTATATATATATATATATATATATTGTAAGTAACCATTATTGTGAGTCAGCCATATGTAGTAATGTTTAGGAACCTTGATTCTATATAATAAGCGGTGTCAGAGTTCTGACTCGAATCCTGACATCTCGAATTCAAAACTTTAATGCAACTGAAACGAACTTTTTGTGTAGACAACAAAAACTGTAAGAATGGTATCATCATATAAAATAACCATCGTTCATTGGAGAGAGAATAAAGGTACCTTAATACATGTATACAACTTGTCTCGTGTGTAGGCAAAGACTAGCGAAAAGGATCTTTCTGGTTTAATGATGTTTATTGAGTATCTAATAAGGGACGCATTATAGACAAACAATAATCACCTCTTGCAACATTGTGGAGTTCTTGATACTAGTCTCATAGTCATAGACAACTCACTTTTTGTGATTCTCAATATTTTTTAAATTATCGTTATATGTTGTCAATAAATCAGGAAATATTCAAAATAATATGGGTTCATAAGATGACAGTGCATTTCCATTAAAATAATAATATTATTGTATATATATTAAATCACAAATAAATAGGAAACAAATAAGTGTAATTCGTGGTTGCTAGACATTATTAAAAGTATAATCTTTATATAATTATGCTAGATTGAAACAACTGTTTTCTTGGTGTAACATGATGGTGGTGGTGTGTGATTATGCGAAGGACAACAACTTTTTGGAAATTTAAATTTTCATGCAAAGTTGTCGTTTTTAATATTATAATAACGTCTCTTTTTTATTCCTTTCTTCTTTTAAAATTGTTGCAAGCTTTATCAACTTGCAAGAACAACCTTTTTAGATTGTTTAAGATTTTCTTTCTTACCTAATTTTGTTATGATACACCACACATTTTCGCACCGTCTTTGATCGTTTTCTGATTGTGATGCAACATAAAAAAATGTAATTAGGAATTCAACATTGCAATGATGTCCCTGCAAGAAGGAATCAAAATAAGAGAAATACATCAGATAATCTTCGTTCTTCAACACTCAAAACGAAACACAAACTCAAATTCATTGATACAAGCCAGTAAGTATATAAATAATTCATTTTAAACATATATATAATAAGAATGAGTCTTCTTTTGTTTTTCTTTAGCTCCAATAGGTACCCTATATCATCTACATAACCAAACTCAACTACTCATGGCAAGTTTGATTTCCCATATGTTTTCTTGCTTCAACATTCTTTTTTACTTTCATATGACATAGTCATATACTCAGATTTAAATAAAATCAGTATTTCTCTTTACTTAGGTTTAATGTACTGTATCGTTGAATCCGATCACTCGTGGACAACATTTATCAATAACATAAATGCATGGTTTAGAGATAAGTTTGTTACAGAAACTAGACAAGCAACAGTTGAGCCATCACTAAACTTGGTCATCAAGAAAGTGGTAGAGTGTAGTGAACAGTAAAAAGAAAGAAAAAGATAAGTTAAAAAAAAATACAAGTAAACTATTTATCAGCTGTATATTGGTATATATCTTTTTTGGGTCAAAATATTAGTATATATCAAATCATTGTTAGTACATGATCTTAATTTGATCTTTATTGCCAGCCACGCATCTCCTCTTTATCCAAATTCTTCTAATTATAGTTTATTCTTATAAAATAGTGTTAAACATATTTTTACAATATATTTATCCTCTTTTAGTTTCTATAGCCTTTTCCAAAAGCTTACTATTATTTTTGGGAATTATTTGATCTGATTAATAAAATTTACTACCAAAATTAATTTGGTTTTCTATTTGTATTTTCTTATTTACATTTTTAAATCGTTTATAAACTCATATATATAATTAGATTATATGAATTAAATGATAAAGTAATAACTTATGTTATTATATATTACTTATCATTTAATTAATCTAATCTCATTTTTATTTTTAAAATTGTTTATAAATCCATATATATAATGAGATTAGATCAATTAAATGATAAAGTAATAATTACATATATTATTATACCTGCCATCCAACTTCTATCGTATTGAGATCATGTGTATCATAAACTTTAGAGGAAATCCATATTTGTGAAATACTGAACTCAGATACAGTTTCTGCAGCATTACCCAATCACCACCACATTCATATTGAAGGTAAAATAATAATATTTTACAGCATATATTTAATACAGTAATAGTAGTACTAGTTTAATTATTTGATACTAGTCAATGGTTTTATCTATTTCTTTTGATGCAAAAACAATTAACAACAAAAATCATGATATATGAACAAAATAAGTAAAATATAGAAAAATCAAGCAAAACATAAACTAAAAATAGAAAACTAAGAAAATATAAACAAAAATAATTGTTGTTTAATTTTCTTTGATGTTTGTATTTTATAATCTAACTAGTGGTCTTCCGCTTACGGTTCTAGATATATTTTATTTTTAAATGAATTTACATTTTATTTTATGATTTTAGTAAAGAAAATATGTTCAAAAATATGAAGATAAATCTATGTTGAAAAAATTATATTTTTATGATATATTTGATAGTGATTAGGGACTGTATTGAATTTTAGGTCAATGTGGATTATCATAAGTGGTCGTGACTGATCGATTCAATAAAAGTAGAATAAAAAGTTAATAATTATAACAAAATAATATACTTAACTGATTCTTGTTAAGTAATTATCAGTCTGTCTATTACGAAGCAAATACATCACTGGACATGTGGTGCTCTGTTTCACCTAACTTGAATATATCCATTGGTGTTTTCAGAATAGTGCTTAAAGAATTACATTTCTAAGATTAAAATTTTGCAAGGCTTAATTAATTTTTTTTATTCTATAGAATTATTATCTCAAATTATTTAAATATTTTTACTGGTTTAAGAAATATTTGTTTTTGTATTAATCTTTCATTTTTATTTATATTAATAATTTAATTTCACTTTAACCTAATTAAAAATATCTATTTACAAAACTGTATCCTTTAAATTAACTACCATTTTCTATCTTTTTATTTATTATATAAAATACTTTCATAATTATATTTTATTGTTTATAAAACTGTAAATTATATTTTTAAATATCATATAATTTCCGGTGCATATAAATTTCTAGTATATATTGTTATATTTGTTGTTAATATTTTAGCACTACTTAGAAAACTATTGTTCCTTGCATCTTGTTGATATTTTTTCATTAATTCCTTTTCTTCACAGTGAACATTGACTCTTTGACCATTATATAAAACGAACTGATAACCACTGGACAACAATCCCCTTCACACTGTCACCACGGCGATCCGCAGTCACCGCCATGAGAACACAAACAACATTAACTTTTCCAAAGGTTGTTTTGGTGTTTAGAGACCAGCCTGAGATTTGCAGATACAAATCTGAGATTCCAATGCCAATAGCTAAGATTGACCCTCTTATCAATCCAAATAGCAATCACCATCGAACAAACACTTTCATAAAGTCCCTTTTGATCTACATTCTCCACCTTGTTCTTCTTTAACATCTTTATATCTCTCCAACAATGGCAGATTAAAACCAATCTCATATCTGTTCAGATATTTTATTTTTAAATGAATTTACATTTTATTTTATGATTTTAGTAAAGAAAATATGTTCAAAAATATGAAGATAAATCTATGTTGAAAAATTATATTTTTATGATATATTTGATAGTGATTAGGGACTGTATTGAATTTTAGGTCAATGTGGATTATCATAAGTGGTCGTGACTGATCGATTCAATAAAAGTAGAATAAAAAGTTAATAATTATAACAAAATAATATACTTAACTGATTCTTGTTAAGTATAAGTGGTCGTGACTAATCCATTTGAAATTTGTTTTTGTAATTATATTGTTGAAGGAAAATAGTAAGTAGTCCGATGAAATTATAATCGAAGAAAGGCTAAACATTATTGAACAACATCTCTAAGCTCAATGGATAAGATGAAATTCATGTTTTACTAATAACTGGTTCTTGTTAAGTAATTATCAGTCTGTCTATTACGAAGCAAATACATCACTGGACATGTGGTGCTCTGTTTCACCTAACTTGAATATATCCATTGGTGTTTTCAGAATAGTGCTTAAAGAATTACATTTCTAAGATTAAAATTTTGCAAGGCTTAATTAATTTTTTTTATTCTATAGAATTATTATCTCAAATTATTTAAATATTTTTACTGGTTTAAGAAATATTTGTTTTTGTATTAATCTTTCATTTTTATTTATATTAATAATTTAATTTCACTTTAACCTAATTAAAAATATCTATTTACAAAACTGTATCCTTTAAATTAACTACCATTTTCTATCTTTTTATTTATTATATAAAATACTTTCATAATTATATTTTATTGTTTATAAAACTGTAAATTATATTTTTAAATATCATATAATTTCCGGTGCATATAAATTTCTAGTATATATTGTTATATTTGTTGTTAATATTTTTAGCACTACTTAGAAAACTATTGTTCCTTGCATCTTGTTGATATTTTTTTCATTAATTCCTTTTCTTCACAGTGAACATTGACTCTTTGACCATTATATAAAACGAACTGATAACCACTGGACAACAATCCCCTTCACACTGTCACCACGGCGATCCGCAGTCACCGCCATGAGAACACAAACAACATTAACTTTTCCAAAGGTTGTTTTTGGTGTTTAGAGACCAGCCTGAGATTTGCAGTATACAAATCTGAGATTCCAATGCCAATAGCTAAGATTGACCCTCTTATCAATCCAGCGTTAGCAATCACCATCAGAACAAACACTTTCATAAAGTCCCTTTTTGATCTACATTCTCCACCTTGTTCTTCTTTAACATCTTTATATCTCTCCAACAATGGCAGATTAAAACCAATCTCATATCTGTTCAGATATTTTGCTCTCCATTCTATGGTTGGAGACACGAAAGTCAGAATTCTATCTACTATATTTTCTGTCCCTTCTATGGCATCTTGACCTACACAATATCTCTGTCTGAGAACCATTCGGTATAAACACTGCACCTCCAATATCTTTTCCAACACTAAACTCGTTGTGGTAAACTTTAATACAATACTACCACTCGAATAGGCAATGGTGTCTTCTCGAAATCTGAACTGGACATGACTGTGCTAAAACCTACTTTCCTCTTGATCCTTTCAAAATAATAAGAGCAGGAACATGATGGCATTGATGCTTGGTTTGAGCCAGGCTTACCATTAATAAGACGGTCAGAGTTTCCATTGCGTCGTCCCTCTAGAGAAGTTTAAACAAAAGACTTTTTGAAAGTGGTAGTGTATTATAGGTTGTCTTTGAAGAGATTTTTCATTATTACTTGTGGACTGGCCAGGACGTGAATATATTGTAGTGTGAGCTAATTCCTGCATGATAAATAGTTGTTGGACTGAGCTTGATTAGTGAAGTGAATAGGAAATGATGGAAATAAGATTAGTGCAGAGAATGTTACGTTAACACTGTTTTGAAAGTTGAAGTGATCAAGGAAAATGTTGATCCTTGCGTTATACAAATGGTACTTTAGCATGGAACTTTACCCCAAGTAACAAATCAAATGGGAGACTGTACAATGGTCTGGTATTTCCTTAGATCAAGCACCATGTTCTCATTCTCAGCCAGAGGCACCAATGGCGTTAAGACAGGTTCCTCCGAGCAAAACTTTCTGAATTACAACCGAAAGCAGATGATCCATCCGATACTTGTTCACTCTGTTTAGTACCATAAGATTAAAAAAGTTATGGCAAAGAGAAAGTTCAAACGTATATTTTTGTCAGATAAAAACGTTGGAAAAAGTTATACACACCTTAATGAGTTTGTTTTCACAGATCCACCTTGATTCTTTTTTCTCCACCTCAGACAATTTTTGATTTCTTCGCCTTCTTCCTCACAGTCGCAGAGGCGTCAACTTCCTCTTTCTCAAGAGCAGTTTGGTTTCTTTTTCCAACCATTGATATGCAGTTACACGCTTTTCCTCGAGCTTCACTCTTTGTTCTTCTTTGTTGTCCATTACCCTTCTTCACTCTTCTCTCTCTCTCTCTACCTGCTAAGCCTTATTCCTTTTCCATTAATCTAACTAAATAGGAAGATTCATATAAAGCCTAAATTAAAGACAGACGGTGGTGGTTCGCCATAGTTAGCTTCCCGTCAAAGAGTAGGAAGTCGACGCCTGAGTTAACCGCCTTTCCTCACATTCCTACCCTCCCAGAACCTAAGCAAACGGACTTCGATGGTGCTTGAACAGCGGCCAGCTTTCATATAGGTAAGTAGGGTAAACGAATTAGCCATCATCGGAGTCGGTAATTAGCAAAGAGCATTCTTTTATGTTTCGTTGAGGTCGTGCTGTTCATCGTAGGGAGCTTGGAGATTTATAGTCGCAGTCGCAGCGTTACCAAAGGAGATGATGAGTTTAATTGAATGCTTGAGAGTGGGAGGAGTGAGTTAATGAATTTAAAGATCGGTTTAAACTTTAAAGGACGTATTATTGAGAGTTTTAGACGTTACGAAGAGTTGATCGGCGGCGTGACCGTCTGAATCACTCCGCATGTGAAAGTCGAAACTTAGAAGATGATGAAACCGTAAACTTGATTGGGCCAATAAAAACGTGGTTAAAAGCCCAAAGTAACACATCTATAAACTTAACTAAAGACGCAACATAAAAACCTACACAACAAAAAAGCAAAATAAACATTCGCTAGTTTAACACTTGAGGAGATGCCACGTGGCACAAAACCTCCCCTATGTGAATGATGATGTGGACGCCTAAAAAAACAGATACTTCAACTTTATTTATAAAGATTTGATTTGATGTTTGAACTATGTACAGTAACTACACAACACTTATAAAAGATTTTTGGTGTTTCTCTTACTTTCTTTATTAGTTTGATTTTTTTTTGTATAGTCTAATTTTTAATTTTTGATATATGTTTTAGAGTTTCTTTTAAGTACAATAACTATTTAACAGTTTTGTTATCTTTAATATATATTAAATTTATTTTCTAATTCAACAATAACTGGCTTATATAATTTATTTAACTAATTTTCATATGTCAATTCAGTTTAACCTATATGAATAAAAATAATTGTATAAAATTAAAAATTAATATAAAATATATTCTAATAAAAATTTAGATATTTTAAAGTTAGTCAAAATTTAAATATTTTAAAATTGATGTGTTAGCTCATATCAAAGCTAAATATTATAATACTATTTTACCCAAGATTATTACTCCCTATGTCCACTTTAAGTGGGTTTTTAGGGTTTTTCTTTTGTCTCATTTTAAGTGATGTTCTCTTTATCCTAGATACAATTTATTGTTGTTTGAAAATTTTGACCAACTACAAAATACTACATCTTTTTTTTATTGGTTGAATTAGTTTAATTTAATACTAATACATAAAATTTTGTATTTTCTTAATATTTGTGCAAAAACCTAAAACACCACTTAAAATGGGACAGATGGAGTATTACTTTTAAGTCATCTATATTTAGATATATTTAATTTTAAATCTCAAAATAATTATAGTATATAAAGTAATTTTCTAGATATTTGTGTAAAATAATTTATTGCATATTAAACTATAATTTTGTATAATATTTTGTACCACTTTTATCATTTTCATTATTCAAATATATATTTTTGAACTGCTAGATCTGTTTAATTAATTTATAGCTAAATTATCTTTGTTTCACTCTATTTTTTTATCTGATTGATCCATAATGTTTGATACAGTTTTCCATTTAGCTCTTAAATCATTAAAAAAATTTAAAAAAAATCATAGCTTTGGCTTTATTGTTATAATTCTGACTTCATTGGTCATACATATAATGGGTCTACTACCCATGTTAGAAATTAGAAACAAAAATAAACAGGAGACGATAATTAATATAAGAAATAAAATAAATAAATACACCAAATGTGGACGGTAGCAATCGTTCTTTTTTTGGCGCAACGAACGATAGTAATCGCCTTCTTCTTTTTTTTTTTCCAACAACTTTGAGCGTGACAACACTTTCACATAACCATAATTTCTACCTCTCATTTTTCTTTTCTCTTGAATATTGTTTTGTTTTTCTTGGTGTCGGGATAGTGACTTTAGACTTCTTTTTACTAGGATGTTTTCCGCCTAAAGATTACACCAAATAAATTGACAAAGAGAAAAAAAGATGACACCAAGTAAATATTTTTGGTGTTCAGTAGTCCACTCATTTTTATCTTGTTACGTAACCAAGAAAGTTATGGACTTAGCTTAGTCCCATAATCTTTGTGGGTTTGGGATTAGAACATGTTATTGTCCATATTCGAACTTGTGAAATTGACCACTATTTCTTTTGGGGTGTCTAGCTAATGGAACACCAGTTAAGTTACTGACACGAGGTCCTTATGATTTGTTACGCATTTAAAGCATAACTTTTTGAAAAAAAAAACTTAAAACATAATTTTTTTTCTTGAAATGACCCAAATAGATTACTTTAAATATATATATATATATATATATATATTATTACTTTAAAATAATTATCCAAACCGGAGGGCATAAGCCACAACACAAGAACGGTTGTATCTTTTGTTGAATTTGTGCGCGTGGGGATGTCTTATATAAATATTTTCTTGCAATCAAAGTTGAAGACAATTCGTTTGAATTGTTCCGTTGAACGTGGTATAAAATTATAAACCCCAGAAAACTTTAGGTATAGTTTAAGATGATTGAACCGATAGAGAACGTTTATGTAACATTAACCTATTTAACTGCAATACGAAAGCTTCTAACAGAATAACTATTATAACCATGACATCTAGTATATAATACATCGATTGTTTTAGAATCACCATTGTATCGTCACCTATTCACTGATCTATAATTAATAGTTTTCTCCATATTAGATCACCATGAGCCGCCATTCCACATGAATTGGTTGGAAACATATAGCTTTACATGCTTAAAAAGAGACAATGTATTGACTATTCAGATAGACAAATAGTTGACTATCTCCTAATATAGTATATATGGTTAGTGGGGGCATGCCAATGTCAAAGCATTCTCAAATTACGAAACAGCTGTAAATCATCATGACGTGTGTAAGAGTACATAACCGGCCAGAAACTTAATTAAATTTTGTTGACGTGTGTAAGAAGAACCATGCATAGCTGCTGAAAAAATAAGCGAACTGTCGGTATTTGGTAGAATGAGTATTATATGACCGGTAAGGAAAGAAAATTAAGTGGTATGGTGTAATTTTTTTCAAGTTCGTAAATTTATCAATATTATAATTATGTAATACACTAGTTCTCTGATTAAGATAATTTCTAAATCCAAACTTTTTTTGTTAATCCAGTAATATCAATATTATCGTATTATGTAAAACAGTATTATTGTATTATGTAATACACCTAGTTCTCTGGTTTCGATAAATTCTACTTCCAAACATTTTTTTTTAATCGAGTATTCTTCAACATATATAACAATGATATATTAATGTTTTGCGATCATTATTCCTGAACAAAATCATTTAAGAAAAATATTAATTATTTGAAGAAATATGTGAAGGAAAGCATAAACGATTTTCAACTTGTTTTGCAAAATATGTCACTACCGTTTTCCGTTAGGAAAACAAAATACAATTTACAAAACTTTCTCAAAGATTCAAATAAACTAGTCAATGTATGTATTCATCCATCATCAAGAAACAATAGGACCAGTTCCATTATTATCGTTGTTTTCATCATCATCATCATCTACAATCCCATCGAAAAACGGGTCACGAAGAAGCTCAGCTGCAGAAGGTCTCGCCTTGGGTTTCGCATTAATGCACTTCTCAATAAACGCCTTAGCTTCCACGTCCTTTACTTTGTTCAGAGCCGCTGGTTTGACTCCACTGCTCACCTTTCTGTATATCTTGGCGATGCTGTCGCATTCGCTGTACGGAATCTCGAGCGACACAAGCTCCAGAACGCACATCCCGTACGAGTAAATGTCAATCATCTCAGTGTAATCCTCCTCGTATAGCTCCGGAGCCATGAACTCTGGTGTCCCGAGGACCGAGTGAGCTGAATGGTTCTTCCCCACGATTGCAGCTAAACCAAGATCACCAATCTTGACCTGTCAAGACACACCAAATCATTAACTCCAGTCTAATATATATTCTCCGTTCCACAGTTTAATTAACTTTTTCCGCAGCTTAATTAACTTTTTCCGCAGCCTATGTTTATATTACCTGACCGATGTTCCCATTGACGAAAACGTTGCTGCAGTTGAGATCTCTATGGATGATACAAGGATCATGCGTGTGGAGATAAACCAACCCTTTCAGTATCTGCTTAGACCACTTCTTCAACGCTCTCATGGACACGTGTCTATGCTTTTTCCTATACTCTCTCAAGTTCCCAGAGGTGCAAATCTCGGTGATGAAGTTCAGAGTATTACTCATCTCGTCTCTCCACACCTTGTACAGGGCGATGATGCTGCTGTTCTCGAGGCTCTTGAGCAGCCTCACCTCCGAGTAGAGCCTCTCGGTCATGGCGAGATCGTCGGAGAAGCATCTGAGCTTGACCTGGTTCCACGCGACCTCGATGCCTTCTTCCTGGTCGAAGGCTCTGTAGACTTTTTTGACGGCGCCTGAGCCTAGGAGCTCGTCGTAACGGCCGTATCTTCCGGTGGGATCTGTCTCCACGAATGGCTCGGAGTCCTTATCCGATGGATCGGAGGAGCTCGCCGAGCAAGGAGGCATCTGATCAAAAACGACAGATCGTTAGTCACAAAACGGCAACAGAGACTGTTTCAGCACTCAAATCATTTCGAAATCGAGAGATTCGGTTTAATCGAATCGAAGGAAACCTAAATCGAACCGTAAGAACCCAAAATTACGGAGAAAACTCAAATCGAAACCTCTCGTAGTGAGAACTATGTAGAGAGATTGAAGAAGATTACCATCAAAATGGATTGAATCGGAGAAGGATGAAGAATTGAATTTCACTTTGCTGCTTTGTGAAAGGAGAGCAAACGTAGCGGAGGAGATTTTAGAGAAAGCTGTTGAAGACGAAAGAAGCGGAAGAGATTGTGGCTGATTTTGTTATATATAGTGCAGATTTTAAATATTTATTATTATTTATTTTGTTTGTGCGTATCTGTAATTTGGACTCCTGAAGATATTCAATATCAGTTTACGATTTTTCCTTTTTATAACACCGATTTTATTATGGAAAATGAAAATAATAAAAATTTGATACGAAAGTAAGGAAATTCTAAATTATACAATTAAATTTTCATTTATTCTAAGTTTTTATAGGACGATCACAGACAAAAAGAAAAAGAATATTAATACCTAATTTATATTCCTAATTGGAATACAATTTTGTTAAAAACTTTCTTCTTGGGTCAAATTTTTAAAACTTAAAAGAGAAAGTTCATATTCTGTAGACTTTACAGAATGAAAGTCAAAATTTGGATGCGTGAAAGAGAGAAAGATAAATAATGTACACCGTCCGATCTATCAGGAATGTTTCTGTGCGCCACTTGGATGATCAGGATGAATTCAGAGAATTGCGGAGTTTCAAAGCATGAAGGCTGCTCTTGAGTCAAATGGTTTGACTTTCATATAGAGTTTTGAATTTAGGAAGAGGAAATTTAACTCGTTCATCTGGTAACATATTCTTTAATATCTGGTTGGGATTTTTATTTTAGTCAATTATTATTGTTAAATCTTTTTTTCCTTTTATTTTCGCTAATAATCTGGCATAAATGAATATTTATGATATATGGATTAGATGACTGAAATTTAGATATTTTCAAAAGGATTGTAGTGAATCTATCTATATATGAAGTTATATTTCCGAAAAATGCTCTGAAATCCTTTCCAGATTTTGTTTGTATAAGAAACTGTTTTAGATTTACATTAATCGGTTTAATATTTTTCTACAGCGAGTTGCAGATATTTTATTTTAATTGTTATAATCTCTCATCAATGTGTGGATATTTTTGTAAAAATTAGGTTCCACTTTTTAGATCTCCTATATATATCCGTGATGTTTTAAATATAATATATACTGTTGTAACGAAAACCAATAGTATTTTTAAATTAAAATCTACACGTATTTATGGTATTTTTTGCAAATTTTCCAATTATGTTAAAGACCAACTTATAGCTTGAATTCGGATTTTATTTCTCCAAAATTTTGTACTTTGAATAACTGTTATATTTTTCAAGAAAAAGAGAGACTATTATGAAAAAATAGTTTGTAGTTTATACATTTTGTATCTTCTGGTAACAAACAATGTACATTTAATTTGAATGACCTTGCCTGAAAACGTGGTATCTGGCCTATTAGCTTATAGCCTAAGTGATGTGAACATAGTTTATAGAAAGAGCAAAGCTGCATGTGAACTTTGAAGCTGTTATCTTCCTTGTTCACGTTAAGCTCATATTAAAGGTTTTGTCCAACTTGTTGTCTTGATTCTATTTATTTCAAATGCATGTATTTATTTGTTTGCATGTGAACAAACCAAATTATTAAACATCTTACCAAATATTTATTTTTTAAATATGTATATTGATGTTTATTACATATATATATATATATATATTTCCTTAATTTGTTTTATATCATGGTTATGGGAAACTATCCTTGGTTAGGTACCTGCAGTTACAGAAAAATCCAATATCACTTAAAATAAGAATTAAATTAAGATTTTTTTATTTCACTAAAAAGCATCATTTGCAGTTTCAATATCAACTTCTACGTACTATAATGGAATCTCCAATTTTATTAGTTTTGCCATTTGATACCAACTACTAACTAGAGAAAGGATTGTACGGTTTGGAACGAGAAATGACAATAAAGATATATTTACAAAACAAGGATATATATTTACTTCCACTTTTGTGAAAATGTATATATACATATAATGGAGTAGGTAACACATAAACGCTAAATTGTTTTTCTTATTAAATTATGTTCAAGATACTAGTGATTTTATAACTTATTTGATTCGTAAGGTAGATATCTAAATGTTAATTATATTTGTATATAACTTTAAGTAATGAACACCAGGTCATGTTTTTCACGATCAAATCTTCTTGTAGAGATCAGTTAGAAACGGTGATTGAATGAGAAGTGGAATGGAATGATGATGTTTGCATTTATTTTTCTCCTTTCCACCTTTCTTCAAATTCAAATTCGTGACAACTAAAAAGTGGCAAGAAAGCTGATTCCAGCAACGCCCAGGAACATTGTAGATTAATTGAATTTCCCAAATATATAATGTACCAAAGAAAGTAAGCAATTGCTATGATTTTTAGGAAGGGCCACGCAAATTGTTCATTTAATTTATTGACCCACTCAGCAGGTAATCATAGATAAGTCATACTCATACATGACGTATATGATATTAATATCAATGGCTGACACATCATGAACCGAAATATTCGAATTGCCAGTATAAAATCGTAGAAGTTACTGTAAAATTACACAACGACAGAAGTAAACAGGCTTCAACACGGGTCATTTATTTCAAATGTGTTATTTTTTGCCATGCTTAGTCGACTGCTTGAATTGAATAAAGTTATAGCAAGAGGTGGTTAAAGACATCATGTCGACACACATTCGGTGAGGTACCATACTTCTATTGTTCACACAGTAAGAGTCCAACTGTAAAGGATTGGGTTAAATGCAACTAGGATGCATCCTACTCGCCACAACACATGGGAGGTTTACCAAAGTTTGTGACTACGCATAATCTTGATGGAATTCTTGCTTTGCTGACTCCTTGATATTCGCTAATGAAAAGCAATGTGTATATTAACTAAACCCATATACGACACTCGATAAAATCATGTTGTTTCTGGAACAAATATTGAATAAAATCTTTTTGTTATTATTACCTTGATTTGTTAGTATTTTAAAGAAATACTTTTCTGGTTTTATGCAGCGGGACATGAGAAAATTTCAAATATGAAAGTCGAAGCGGTCCACATATATGCGTTTTGGAGCGTGCAGATCATTCAATTAAGCAGCACATACTCATTTTGACGTCTGTCTAAGGACATCTCCAATCATATTCCATTTTTTCTTCCAAAATAGAATAATAGTGATTATGGAATAAAAAAATGTTCAAACACTACTCTATTTTCCACTCTATAATGCAATTTACTCAATAAATGGAGTAATCTATTTTTTGTTTGTTCATTACTCTATAATGGAGTAAAAAATTGAGTACGGTTGGAATATTTTTACTCATAATCACTTTTACTTCATTTAAAAGAAAAATAAAATAAAATTTTACATTGGAGATGTTCTACGTGCTAAATACTCATGCCCATGGTCGATTTCTATAACTACCACACGTTTCAAAGTTTTATATTTAAAAACGAGTATTACGATCAACCATAAGCAAATTTTAACTAATTTTTATATATGAAACGCGTTTCAGGCATCTAGAATTCTAGATGATGTAGAAAGCTATCCTGAAAGTGAAATTAAGAATCTAATATCAGGTTGTCATCTACTATTGGTGTTGGCTTTTGAGAGAACAAAAGTGAAGGCGCTACTTTCTTTACGAAGGCAATTCATGTTGATATGATGTTATCTTCTTTTAGAATATTAATATTTTTTGCAAGATGATGGTTAGGTCTTTGTACTGGTGTTGTTATTATAGGTCCCTGAGTTCGATTCTCGAAAGGCCACTTTTCTTTACTTTTGTTAATTGTGTGTGCCTTGGGAGAGAGAGAATCAAACATCCAAAAGAAACTTTTATTGTGTGTGCCTTTGGAGAGAAAGAATCAAACATTCAATTGGGCCTAAAGTGAAAAGCCCAAAAAATTACATCTCTCTCCCAAACAAACTCTCTTCGGTCTCGTCAATGCTTGTTTCAAGAGTCCAAAATGAAAAATCAATACTCTTTTTTTTTTTTGAACACCGAAAAATCAATACTCTATCATCTCTTATTTAATCATCTAATCATCAACGGAGTACGTGTTCCAAAAAAAAAAAAAATCATCAACGGAGTACAATACTATGTGAAGGCCAGAAGCATAGGCAAGGTCTCGCGCATGCTCTCCATGACGCATCTATGTATTTATTACTACTATAAAATTAGTTTGGCATTAGAAATAAGCTAGATGCTCATAGAGTATCTAATAGACATTATAGACTAATAACATCATTATCAGCATAAATTCTTTAAAGAATATCTGATTTTATAATACTATTATAATAGTTTAGTTTAGTTATCAAGTTTTAAATTACAAAAGGATGAATCAAGGACATGTACTGCTGTTCATTACTTTTCAAAAATATTATAATTTCGAGTTAACTGTATCCAGCCAAAATTGACTCACTAAACAGAGGGTGATAGATATTAATGAAATCGAATGTGAGAAACTAAAACACATGATAAACATCTGGAGGGATTTGTTACAAATGATCTTAAGGTCGGTTTAATTACTAAAAAACCCCAAAAAAAGGAGCAGGTGAATGATGAAATTAGCAGTAGATCTTTGTTATGTTCTTGTCCCTGGCAGAAGAAAAACGTCGCCGGAAACTGTCTGACAAATCTCCTTTTTAGTTCCAAGTTAAATCATTCTCGAATCTTTGAATCATTAGCTCCTCAATAATGCACTGTCTTTTTGTTTTCTTTCGACATTTTAGCTTTTGTCTTTAACACCAATAGTCCAAATACCATAAAAATCTCCGTCCATATATTTTGTTTAGAAATATATATAAAGCGACAATTAGTAACTTTTGTCGTTTGTGGTGGAGCTCCTCAATTTCCTTTTTATAATTAAAAAATAGAAACAAATCATGACAAAATATATGAGATAAAATAAAAATGAGATGAAAGAAAAAGAAAAAAAGACAAATGATGAGAAATGAGAACAGACCAGAGAGCGGATCAGATGTGAAGTCAACTTCCCCTCACTCACAATCTTCACTAACACATAACCAAAACATTCAACCCTCTTCTGTGATTTGCTTTCTCTAGCCTCAAAAAAAATGGACCCTGATGATGTTTCTAACCGGATCAATTGTTCTGAATCGAGACACGATTCATCCGGTGGTGGGGCGAGGTATAAGCTGATGTCTCCGGCGAAACTCCCGATCTCGAGGTCCACTTGCATCACCATTCCTCCTGGTTTGAGTCCCACTTCGTTTCTTGAGTCTCCTGTCCTTCTCTCCAACATCAAGGTTAGTGTTAAGTGTGTGTGTGTCGTGTCCTTAGGTAATGGTTCGTGTGTGTCAGTGTATCTAAAGACACCTGTTCTGTCGGTATTTTAAGATCTGAGGTTTGGTTCTTTGGTCGCTTCGATTCAGGTTCTTTTCTTTGAGCCTTAGGAGTTACATTAAAGTGGTTTCGATAATGTTTACATTATTATGTATTTTCAGGCAGAACCTTCACCTACTACAGGTTCATTGTTCAAACCTCATGCAGTTCACGCTAACTCGAGCTCCTATACAACAACAACAATCCATCAGAATATCTTGGACGAGCAAAAGTCCAACGAATTTGAGTTTAGACCTCCTGCATCCACTGTGGTAAATAGTTTTGCCATCATAATATTATTTTTTGGTGTTGCTGCTGTGTACTTGTCTAAAGAAGCTTTGTTGATTTCAAGTTCTATGCAGAGCTAGACAAGCATAGAAGTGAAACACCACCACTCCAAGGTCACAGTTTTAATGAACACTCACCATCTTCAGCCACCGAAGCTGCTAAGATAAGCCCACAAACTGCTGTTCCTCATCAGACAGCACCGTCAGGCTCCGAGAGATCTGATCAAGATGAATGCAGAGGAAGTGCACCGTCATCGATATTGGCTGATGATGGTTATAACTGGAGAAAATACGGTCAAAAGCACGTCAAAGGAAGTGAGTTTCCACGGAGCTATTATAAATGCACGCATCCTAATTGTGAAGTGAAGAAGGTTTTCGAGAGATCTCACGATGGACAGATTACTGAGATTGTATACAAGGGAACACATGACCATCCCAAACCTCAACCTAGTCGCCGGAACTCAGGTGGTCTTGTTATGCCTGCACAAGAAGAGAGACCGGACAAGTATACTTCTCCTAATGGCCGAGATGGTAACTATATTTCATGAAACTATAGTAGTGTTTGTACTATTTTGCTTCAAACCTTCATTTGTTCATTCTGCTCTACAGAGAAAGGTTCTAGCTTATACAACCTGTCTCCTCCTGTGGAACAAAACGAAAATGAAGATGGTGGAGACCTTGCAGTGTCAAATAGGAACAACGATGATGACGTGGACGAGAATGATCCATCCTCAAAACGAAGGTATTAAAGGTTTCAGGTTACTGCTTTTGAAAATGTGTTGTGACACACACACATACCTGATGCTTTCTTGTGACTATTGTGCAGGAAGGTGGATGGGGCAATGGAGATAATTCCACTTGTGAAACAACCCATAAGAGAGCCTCGCGTTGTTGTTCAGACTCTGAGTGAAGTTGACATACTGGATGATGGGTATAGGTGGCGTAAATACGGGCAGAAAGTTGTAAGAGGCAACCCTAATCCCAGGTTTTTGTAACAAACCTATCTCTATGGTCTCGCTGATTCTGCTCACATGTGCTGATGTGTATGATGATTGGAGTTTTTCATGTTTATCTTTCTGATTGGGTGAATGCAGGAGCTACTACAAATGCACGGCTACTGGATGCCCAGTGAGAAAACATGTGGAGAGAGCGTCACACGATCCAAAAGCTGTTATAACCACTTACGAAGGCAAACACAATCATGATGTACCAACCGCAAAATCTAACAACCATGACTTGTCAGCACCGAGATTCAGACCAGAGACCAACACCAACACAGTCAGCCTCGACTTGGGTGTTGGAATTGCATCTGGCTGTCCTGACCATACATCAAATGAGCATCTGCAGCAGATACAACAAGAACATAATATTCGTTCTGAGTTTGTACATCAAACTCAAACCAATGGAGCTAATGGATTCAGGTTTGTTCATGGACCTCCCATGGGATCATACTATGCTAATAGCTTAAACGCCAGTTTGAATAATCAATATAACAACGGCTCCAGAGGAACCGCAAACGAGGCTCAAACTGGTGACATCTCGTCCCCTTACTCCTATTCACAAAACATAGGGAGAATACAATATGGTCCATAGAAGAGGATGGTCTGAACAGGCCAACCAAAGTAACACAACAAAGAAAAGAAAAGAAAATCAAAAGCTCTTTGATTCCATTCTTTATCTTGATTATTTTTAGGTTAAGAATGGAAATTAAAACTTTTTTCTGTAATCTATGATCTGTCTACATATATGTATATCATGACACACTAAGATAGAGAAAGAGAGATAGACACTAGTCTTGATTTTAAACTATCTCCCAACATATTTCTTGTTTGTTTAGTCTACAGATATTCCAAAATGTGTTGTAAAAGTGCACAAATCTTTACTTGTAGTCGAGAATATCTACCTTTATCCCCTCTTGCTTTCATATTTGTATCATGTGAGAGATCATCATCAGTCTGTAAACAATCTTCTTCATGACTGACATTGAAGAAACCTACCTGCAAACAAGATCCAAAATCCATCTTAACAAAGAAACATCATTGAAGCTTCTCTTCTCTAAAATGTTTTCTTAATATCTAAAAGATAGTTTTAAATTTTACCACACTCAGTCAGGAGTCAGGACAATGGAAGTATTTAGTTCTTTAAAAACAAGTCACGTTTTGATGTTCCTCTACATTCTTCACTTCTCTTCTGTGCAAACCAGAACCTCAAGTTATCAATAGACAATGGCATACAATGATATAGCTAGTACATACATATGCAGAGGTGTCAAAATGGGTAAACCCTTCCAAAATTTAAAACCCAAAATTCAAAAATAGCAATTTTCGGTCTAAACTCTAGTGTCTTTATTTTTCGTGTTTTTATTTGTTAAATCTTTTGGTGTTCAAAAAAGAAAATTTGTTAAAATATTTTAAAATTTTATTTTTTCCCATATGTTTTTTTTTGGTAGTACTTATTCGACACTGCAACAACGAAGGGTTGTGACTCGGGCCACGTCAACCGCTTTGGGGTCGGGTTCGCGCCAACCACGAGAAAAATGCAAAAGCCATCAAGTGTGGCCCCGGTTTTAAAAGCAGTGCATTAAACATCTTTATACGCATCGAAACAGTGTCGTTTAATCGAGCGTTCATTTGATGTTTGTGTGTATGAAGCTCAATAAATTATCGGGCGTTCATTTTTTTTATTCGAACTTTTAAATAAAAACAAAAAATATTATGGAATTAGGGTTTTAGAGTATATTCGATATTATCTCTAATTGGATAACATCTCTCTGTTACATTATCCTCCCTCCACCTGCCCAAAAATGGCGGGTTTCTCATTCTCCTGCTGCTCCCTTATAAACCCACCAATCCTCTTCACTCTTCCCTCGGAATCACCTCTCTTTCTTCTGGGTTCCGGCAAAGATTCGCCGGCGACGAGACGGAGAGCCAGAAAGCTCGTCGTGTCGCACGCGCACTCTAACCCGAAGATTATAAACCCGAAGAAGAAGTCGAGGTATGGGCAGACGTTGTCTCCGTATGACAGTGATGAAGAGGAAGAGCTTGATGATGAGAGCGACGATGATGATGATGATGACTGGTTACTCAATGTATGTCAGTTTCTTTCCTCTTCCATCTCATTTTGGTTGTTAAAATTCGATCTTACATGATGTCAAAGATTCGTGCTTTGAGCTTAAATGTTGCCAAAGAGATTAGATGTGTGCTTCTTAAGCTTATATGATGTTAAAGATGAGTGATTTGAGCTTACATGATGTCAAAGATGTGTGCTTTTTAAGCTTATATGATGTCAAAGATGAGTGATTTGAGCTTTGTGGTTGGGGAATTTAGCTTGAATTCTGGGTTTTGTGGTTCTATAAGTATGTGTGATTAGTGAAACTTGTTAACGATATTGAAAGTTGTTTTTTTTGTTTTGTTTAGGATGACTTTGCAGAGGTCACAGAGTATGAAAAGAAGAAACCCAAGTCACAGAAGCAAACCATTGCTAAGAAAGGTTTGTGTCTTCTTGAATACCACTTGAATGTTCTTCTATACTAAACTTCATGTTGCTTAAGATGTTGATTTGGTTGTGAAGGTGTGAAGAAGGAGGCCGTCAAAAGCTGGGAAACTGATGAAGAAGACGATATTAGCATTACTCGAAAGGCCTCTGACAAGAATAAGAAGATTGAGAAAGATTCTTGGCGTTTAGATGGCCGTGGAAAGGTAAAATATTGAATAGTTTTATCTGTTTGGAGAGAGTGATAGAGGTGAGAAAGCAACTTAGTCGTTTTTTCCTGTGTTCCATTAGGTGAGCTCGAGGAAACATGTAGCGAAACTATACCCTCGGCTCTCAGAAGAGATAGATATAGATCCGAAATGGGTACCGCTCCTGGATTACTTGAGCACGTTCGGTCTGAAAGAGTCACACTTTGTTCAAATGTACGAGCGCCACATGCCATCCCTTCAGATCAATGTGTTGTCAGCGCAAGAGAGGCTCGATTACTTGTTGAGTGTCGGTGTGAAACACAGAGACATCAAGAGGATGCTGCTGAGACAACCGCAGATACTTCAGTACACGGTTGAGAACAATCTCAAAGCTCACATTTCCTTTCTGATGGGACTTGGGATTCCAAATTCCAAAATAGGACAGATAGTTGCCGTAACTCCGTCTCTGTTCTCTTACAGTGTCGAGAACTCCCTGAGACCCACGATAAGGTATCTGATCGAAGAGGTTGGGATAAATGAAAACGATGTTGGGAAAGTTGTGCAGCTTAGCCCTCAGATTCTGGTTCAGCGGCTCGACATTACATGGAACACTCGTTACATGTTCCTCTCCAAGGAGTTAGGAGCACCTAGGGACAGTGTAGTGAAGATGGTCAAAAGACATCCGCAGATTCTTCACTACAGTATCGATGACGGGTTCTTGCCTCGGATCAATTTCCTTAGAAGCATTGGGATGTGCAATTCTGATATATTGAAAGTCTTAACTAGCCTTACACAGGTTAGTTGGTTTCTTGATTCGTTTTCAAACTTGAATCTCTTTAGAAGATTTGCTCTCATGATAACATCTCAAATGGGTTTTGATAGGTTTTATCTCTTTCTCTGGAGGATAATCTAAAGCCTAAGTATATGTACTTGGTCAATGAGCTGAAAAACGAAGTGCACATTTTGACTAAATATCCAATGTACCTGAGCTTGTCCTTGGACCAAAGGATACGTCCGCGCCACCGCTTCTTGGTTGAGTTAAAGAAAGTGCGGAAAGGGCCGTTCCCTCTTAGCTCACTGGTTCCAAATGATGAGAGCTTTTGTCAACAGTGGGCTGGAACTAGTGTAGATAAGTATCTAGCTTTTCGTCAGAGACTATTACTCAAGGATTTTGCAAACAAGTATGAAAAGAGAGGATGATGATGATCAGCAGTTTTGTTTGTTTGTTGCTTCAAAACCAGTGAAAGAGGTTCATTAGCAGGACTGTGAATGACCATTAACTTCTGGTGTTACACAGTTTCTTCAAGTTACAAACATTTACAGGAAAAGAGAATCCATAGAAAGCGGCGTGGCATCAGAAATAATTCATTTTTGTTTACAAGATGGAATTTCTGCTATCTTGTATGGGTTGTTCTGTCCTTCAAGTTCTGGAGTTGTCTGCAATGTTCTGTGGTAAAGTTTTATTTTTTTGTTCTCTTCTTTCAAGTAAATCATGAAGAAGAGACGCTATCTATGTGTAGTGTTTTGTAGCCTTGTTAATAATACTACGACCATCTTATAGTGTTGTTATGTTTTGGTCCTTGTGCAAAAAAGATGTTGGAGTAAAGATTCAAGTGATGTAGATTGAGTTTCATTGTGTTTTTTTTCTTACTTCTAATGTAGTTGAATCTTCCATAACTGCTTTGTTCAATAGATTATTTACTCCCATGAAAGTCAATACATTCAAGCTTTATCGGTCGTAAAGAAGACCTTGACCAGTAAATACATAACTCTAATGAAAAGACAAATTACATATCAAGTGCAGAAGTGTGTTTCTTCTTTTTTTTTTTTTGCTTAAAAAGTGTGTTTCTTCTTCCCCTAACAACATTGCTTAAACCTAAAATAAACCAAAGTTCTATATAATCCTGCCAAATCATGCCTCATCAATTTTATATACAACCTTTACCTACTCTTCTCTCCTCAGCACCCAGCAAGTCAAACCAAGAATCACTTCTTTTTTTTTTTGTCTGCAAACTATGTCAATATATATACATACAGAAACATCAAAGTTTCCAGAGACGTGGCACGTACCAGAATTACCATCACTATATATTTATGACATCAAGAAAGCATCTTTACGTTGTCACCAGCGTGGTAGTAGTTTTTGATAGGGTGAAGTTTGATTCTGATTTGGGTGTCTTCTCATCATCAAGGGTAACATCATCCTTGTTGTGGTCCTGCACAGTCTTTTCATGGTTGACATGGGTATTAGTTTGGTCACTTCCAACCTCTTTATCCTCTTCTTTCGAAAGTTTGCTTTCATCATTCTCCTTAACAACGCCATCATCTTTATGCTCTTCGTTCTGTTCTCCTAAAAGGGAATCTCCTCTATCTTTTACCACCTCAACAATATCTGGCATTGCAATGGGCTTTGCCTTGGCATCTTTTGCAAGAGTGGAAGACATGGTAAGCTTGGCTTCCGGGCTAATATCAGAAGCTACAAGAGAGAGTATATCGGGTTTAGGATCGATATCAACCCAGCTGTCTCCCACCCAGTCTTTGGAAATCCGAACATCCTTCCTGTGCACTGTTAAGCATAAGTTCTCTCCTAACATCACGACAACAAAACACATGTCAGCCTTCAGAGAGAGATGGAGAAAGTGGAGTCAACTAGTGAGTTACAATCATACCAGGAATATATATTTGCAAGTCGTTAGCGTTTGGTTTGTCAGTGGCTATTACAACACCTTCCCACCAACCATCATTCCACCATGCATCAACAGCTTCACCAATTGCAGGGTCAAAGTCTGCTATTTTAGCATAAGGTGGAGCAGGCCGGATTGTTGGGCGGTTGGATGACCTCATACCAAGTTTATCAGGCATAGCAGATTTCAAAGCCGGCACCCATTCCTATAGGGAAACGAAAGAAAACAATTAGGCGACAAACAAAATATTGTAATAGAAACAATTTCCAAAAACAAAATTTAAATAGCTATTAGCTGTGGAAGCAAATATATACCTCAAGGTTTCCATATCCATCCTCGTCCTCTATATCATCATACTGGAGTTTTACTTGTTTTCTTGATACTTCCATGACAGTGCACCTAAACCAGCAGCCTCTAATGCCGCTATCTTGACACAGAAACTCTATTTTTGCATCAGGCTTAATCACTCCATCATAACAAGGATTTTTATGAGAATGGAACGAGGAAGGAAATCTTTTCCCTGAGGCATCAAGTTTGAGTCTTTTACGTGAAGATTCAAATGCTGTTAACAGATGTTCAGACATCATTCTTGATTGTTTCTTCTTGCTCCTCTCAGCGCCAACCATTACATTCTCACCCTCACTCCACTGTTCATCTTCCTCTTTATTCATCCCACAGACTACTACAGGATCAGCCTCCACGGAACTTAAGCAAGACATTATCGGTTGGTCCAAATATCCACGTAATTTACTCAAGTCAAAAGGTTTGATTTTGTTCTTCTTGAGTTGCCGATAGCACATGTGAACCCTTGCCAACAAAGAATTAGGAAAAGAAGCTATACACTCCTCGTAATGCTCACGGGTCAAGACAGTGGCCGGACCATCGACACATTCTGCACTGATGACCTGAGAGTGAGGGGTGATGAAAACCTCTTTTGGGTGTGGGTTTTTGAGAGCAACTGCACCCTTGACTTCTTTTGTGTGGTGGAACCACCTCACTCTGACCTTTTTTAGGCCACGCTTGTCCTCATACATATCCTCCAGATATGCAACGTACAGGTCGTCCGCTTTGCTCATCACAAAGACGAAAGACTGAACCTGAAAGTCCAAGAGAAGATATACTCCTTCAAGTAAGTACAGAGCTCCAATTACGATCAAGAACTTAACAGATCTAAACACGATGAGAAATCAACACATACTGAACTATGCATGCATGAGTACTTCCAGGAAATTGATATACTCAAAAGTTCCCTGATGACAAGTTTTTAACTTACCCCTATTGTTGTTCCATTCCTACAAAATGATGGATAATGCTTGAGCTGTTTACCACACATCCAGGAAGTTCCTGACCACATAATCTCCCAATTGTGAACCCTCAAGTTCATAGGAAGCCGGACCTGTGAAAAAAAAAAGATTATTCCATCAGTATTACATGAGAGAAAAGTGCTGTGACTATTGTATAAAGCAAAATACACAGCACCTCTTCGGTTGCTTGAGCTCGCTGAGCAGCAAATCCATTGCCTGGAAATTCAGGAGATCCATTAGATTCCCCCGAATCACATTTTGGTGACTCTGTAGAATAGATGACAGTAATTGGTTATAACAAGATAGAAAAGAGTCCCTTGTAGAGTCACATAAAGATAATAAATACGTACTCGACCAGTTCCCTTGTGTGTTTTGTTTAGAGAGCATTGAAGTGAGCCAGTCGACAACTTCTCTTCTCGACCTCCATTTGAAACCAGAATGGATCGAATTCTCGGAGCCATAAACACGCACAAAATCCTCAGAGACAACATAGAACATGTGTCTCACACTCCTCTCGGTTCCAACCACGGCAAGGATGGATTCGCCCGCAGAATCTTTCAGGAAGTAATGAACAACACGGTTCCCTCGCTCCTGTGAGACAAAATGCTCTTTCCACTCCACAAAATGATGATCGTTCTCGCACATTTTCTCACTACCTACTCTTTCTTTACGTGTCAGATAAAGAGCTGACTACTGAATATATATACCGATGACCGTGAAAACCTCTAAAACCAATTAATCCTAAACCTTCTGTGGCGTGGGAACCCTAAAAGCAGACTCTTTAAACGGTCTCTAATGCATTCCTAACAAAGAGCTAAAAATCTTCGAAGTCTTATGTAAAGTTTCCAGCTTTGGGGGGGAAGATCAAATAATCCTGACGAAGAAGAAGTTAGGATTAGAGAAAGCGGAGAGGAGCCCAGTGAGAGGGAAGTTACGAAGATGATCTGCGGAGCGATCGGAGACGAAGACGTGGAAACAGTTGTAGAAGCTCGAGAGCGCCGCGAAACACCAAGATGCGATTTTGACTGCGGGAATCAGCTGAAGCATGGCGATGACGAAATGGGCATCTCAGAATTTGGGTAGAAGAAAGGTTTTAGAGCGTCTCGGAACGAATGATTGAGAAGAGAACCGAACAAAGGTGAATCAGAAAGCTTTAGAGTAGCGGCGAGAACACGAAAACGACGATCGATTTCGAAGATCGGAAGAAGGAGAATCCGGGGAGGGGAGATGGGGAGGAAGGGAATGAGTTCTGATGAAGGTGAACCTGAAGAAAGTAGGGCGTTCCCATGGATGATCTCTCTCTCTCTCTCTCTCTCTCAAAAGTTTACAGGGGTTTGGCAGAAGCAGCTGCTTGTTGAAGAAATTGAAGGAACATATGTGCATTTTACATGGGCCTTTAGTGGGTTGGTTGGTTTAGTTATGATCTTGTGGGCCTTTAATGGGTCGAGCGTGATAAAACGGAAGCACGTCTGAAAGAAAAGTCAACTGAACTCTTTTTTTATCTCTTTCTGTCTTGTCTCTATGGCTACCGAGAAATTCAGAAGTTCATAAACATTCAGAATCATATAATTTTGAAGGGAAAAAAACTCGATAAGAAAGTCTTTACGGAAAAAGGAAATAAATCTCAAAAGCTTTTTTACTCTACTGAAAATATGAAGGTGTTGAGCCTAAAGTCAACGCACTCCATGTCCAATAGAACAAATCAAAGCATGACTCCGAACAACTATGCAAATTAAAGGCTGAAGTAAGAGCATGATTATCCGGGATTTCTTAGGACGATTTTCTTAGGGAAATATAAGAAACTGTTTCTTATATTTTCCTAAAAAGCTAAGAAACTGTTTTTTTAGGACAGATTGTTTTACAGAAACAAAATATAAAAACATGAAAAACAACTCGCGATTATAAGATAATTACATACTTTATATATATATATATATATATATATATATATATAAAGTATGTAATTATCTTATAATCGCTAGATCCAGATGTCGTCTATTGCATTGCTGTTTTATCATCTCCAAGATCATCTCTCATGGGAGTTTTCAGAATTAAATTTCTAGTGTTTCTTAGGGATTTTTTAATTTTTTTTGGGCAATCTCTAAGATCAGAATGGCTTTAGTAGCAGATTGTGGTTCGATCTTTATTGTAACAAAACCATCCTTCATGACATTTACAATCTAGCAAAACAAAAAAACATACTAGGAAAAAGAGATAAAAATGGTGAAGCAAAGTTAACGCAGTAATTTCACTAAAATATTAACTACAAAATTATAGCATATCTAATGTAAAACATCATTTTTTCTCCAAATCGAAAGAAATACATTGCTTCATTTATAGAATAAATCTATTATAAATTTATTTATATAATAGAAAATAAAGATAAAATAGAAGTTTTTCGTAGCTCAAACTTTATTTTGAACTGAATATAGAACAGGTTTCTGTTAGAGATGCTTTAACATATCACACTAATTACCATTGGGACGACAATTTCTAGAGCATGGCCCGTTCTTAACCGTCACTCTACACTACAATATTTGCAAGAGACGTGTTAAGGTTTTTTTCCTAGCAAATCAGGCTATTTCTTATAGTGCTAATCTAGAATTTTCGACCTTATTCTATAATATCTACACCTAACACCTTGTATTAGTATATATGCCAAATCGGTCTAAACCTAAAAATCGGAAAACTCCATGATCATAGCTCGGAGGATAGATATTTTCAACCCTAATGTATAGACTGTATGTAAAGCATCGAGACACATCATCACCACCACCACACAAACACGAAAATCATATGAATGGCTCCAAATAATTCGTTTGTCTTAGTTGATAAAGGGGCCTCCCTCTTAAATATGTATACATTAAATACTTTCACCTACTTCCTCCTCCTCCTTGCATGCACACCAAGCTACAATATACTCCACCCTTTTAATTTTGGTCCCACATAGAAAATCAGTTCATGAACCATCATGGTCGATGCTGGTGCAGCCAACTGTTCTTCTCCCATTTTGTGACGGAGTTTCTAAGATGATCTCACGATAGGAGAAATAAATGGCTTTTAAATACTTGGTTTTTCATTAGGTCTCTATTAAAAATATATGTATATTCATTTGTAATAAATTACGTTACATATTCGTTAGCTGCCAATGCAATCTATTTTAGCTCGCTTGATCACCAATTCAACTCCATATAAAGGGTACGTTAGATTCGGGTTAATTATTGGGTTACAGTTTAAAATTAATTGACGATTAGTAGATTGACCATTACCCTTTATATATTATTTAATGTGTCTTACAATTTCCGATGTGGGATATAATATTTCTAATACCCTTTCTCAAGATGTGGTTATTATCAGCCAGAAATTTTGGAATTTTAAGACTGTTATACTCAATCGAACGAGTTAATTACAATCTTTATATACAGTCGGGAAGGATTAATTACGACCTATAAACCCGGTCGGTAAGGATTAATATTAATTAAGGATTTAGGATATTTAGGATTTCTACCGATACCATGTTAGATTCGATTAATTACGGATTTTTAACTTAAAATCAATTGGCGATTAGTAGATTGACTCTTACCCTTTATATATTAGTTAATGTCTCTTGGAATTCTCGATGTGGAATATAATATTTCTAATATGGTGTTTTATGCTTTCAACATGGTATAATTAGTCACTGATTTTGAATATCGTAAGAGTCCAAACTTTCCATTTAAAAAAAAATTATAATCTCTACAAAAACAAGTTTTCCAAGCAAGTAATTTGAAAACTTGTATTGTTACAAAAAAAAACTCGTTATAACCCCATTCTACAACCATTACTTTGCCAGCTAAATACTCATATTTACAATCTAATGTTTAAACATATAAAATTATATAATTACGTACTAAATATGTCGATGATAAAAACAAAATTTAAATGACAAGGATGATATTTATTTCTATATAAATATTAAAATATATTTTTTTGGAAAATAAATCAGTTTGTCTTACCTGCCTCGCTCTATATAAATACGAGTCTTTGGCTGCCTTTACCAATCCTCCAAGCTTGCCTTAGAGTTTGAGCTTCTTATAATTGATTCTTCTCCTTCTTCGCCTTTCCTCTTCCTCTTGATCATTTCGAAACTTCTTTCTTTTGGTAAACTCTCAAAAACAACCAAAGACAATGGAAACGAAATGGTTATTAACCTCGGCTTTCACTCAAATGTTCGGCTACTCAAACCAAATCAATCAAACCAGAAAACGGCCCCCTCAACAAAATAAAGATGATGAAGAAAGAGGAATACCCAAGCGGGTTTCAAGTTCCACTTCACTATCCTAAATACTCCAAGTCCGATTATGAAGCCATGGATGATCTCAGCCTCGACTTGCTCCTCAAACAATATGGAATATCCTTCGAAGGATCTCTTGAAGACAAGAGGATCTTTGCCATGGAGTCATTTCTCTGGCCTGATCAGCTTTAGGGTTTGTTTATATTTGCTGTTTGAATATCCGAATCTATCCTCACAACGGTCCGATCGTATCAAGGAGTCTAAGATAATTAAATGGAATAATAAGTTATCATATATGTATCAATCAATTAGTATATCAGTAATCACGCTTGTGTGTTATATGTTTGTATGTGGTATGGAGAAGTTTTGAAGCATGTAATGTGCACATATGTAAGTACCGTGAGTGCATTATAATAACACCTTTCATGTATTATATTCTGAACATGTGGACTGTGGACTTATGATTATCAAATTATCACATGATTACTAGTCTCGATCATTGTTTTACCACAAAGTGTTACAGTGTGTAACCCCTAATTATCAACTAATTAAAGAACACGAACGAAATATTCGTACTTGTTGTTTTAGTTTATTTTATTCAGACTAGTTATAAGAATTTACAAGGGTCAACAAGTTTTAGTAACCAAACATTAAACTCTAACCTTAGCCTTAACCTCTTGTTTTACTTAACTTCGGATAATATATAAACTTCGAAGTCTCTTTCGATACGAAATTGTATTAAGTTATACATTTTGACATGGACGGGAATAGAGTTGGCTAAGTTGTGGTACAGCACTATTAAATTGACAAATTAAAAATTGAAAACGGTTAGTTATATTATTGATTGCGAGATAGTGGAATGACCTTGAGTAATATACTATTGTCTAGATTACACATGACGGCATGCAAGAGCACATCCATTGAAAAGGTTTCATAATGTTTATCTTAGAAATAGATAAAATATTGTTTTATCACGTAAATATTTTAATATTGAAATTAGAAATATTTTTAATTATATTCGTCAAAAAATATAATTTTAATTATATATTATAGTTGATCATTCCAATAGAAGTGCTATAAGTGTAGCTTTATTATTGGCTTATAACTTTTGGTTGTAAGTGAACAAAAAAGAATTTTTCCTACAAGTGTTATTTTCCACTGCAAGCTTTTTACAATTTATAGTTGTGGAAAATAAGAAGTATTACCGCTGGACGTGGTAGGCCAGTTTGGTTTAATCGCATGCAAGCGTTTCTGGTTCAAAGTCCGACTATGAGAGAGACTAGGGCCCAAGGCCCAAACTACTCTTAATTAACAATTTAAAAAAAAAAAACAAAATAAGAAGTAATATAATCAGAATAAAACTGAGTAAGCACCAAAGAGAAGTGGCCAACCACGTGAAAACATCAAATGAAGAAGAAGACTTGCTAGATCCGAACAAACCGCTTATCGCGATTTTGATTTTCGGTAAGTCTCAATTCTTCATCGTACACGAGTTTAGGATTATGAGTCTGAACCATTCTTGTAGAATCTTCTGTTTTACTGTCGTCTTCTCAGGAATGGTTGTAACACTGATTCTGTTCCTAACCAATGGAAAGATTATGTCCGAAAGTCTCAATCTTTTGTCAAATTCGACACTCTTTATGTCGGTTTCTCTTCAAACAAACAAAACCATGTCTAAGTTTTGTATGTCCACTCGATGTTTGGATCGGTTTTTATTTCATTTCGTAGTGCAGTTTCAATGTTTGATTCATAGTCTTGACAAGAGATTTGATTGATCTGCAGTTTTCAGACAGCTACCTGGTTTTGATTTATCAAATGTCCAACGATACAGCACGTAACCCATTGCTACCAAAGGACCAGTCAGGTCCCATGGCACAAGACTTCAGCATCAACTCAAGAACCTCTTCGAGAAAAAGAAGACTCCGCCGCTCCAGAAGCGCTCCTCGCGGCGACTTTACGTTCAACGACAACGACGTCAAACTCGACGAGCCTCCTCATCCTCATCCGAGCAAGAACCCGATCTTCAGAGACCTGAACCCGAATCTCAGACGCGTCATCATCCTCCTCGCCGCGTACCTAACCGTCGGCACCCTCTGCTTCTACCTCGCTCGAGACCAGATCTCCGGTCACAAAACCAACGGCGTCTTAGACGCCGTCTACTTCTGCGTCGTGACGATGACGACCGTCGGGTACGGCGACCTCGTCCCCAGCACCTCCACGTCGAGGCTCCTCGCGTGCGCCTTCGTCTTCTCTGGGATGGTCCTCGTGGGACATCTCCTGAGCAAAGCAGCTGACTATCTCGTCGAGAAGCAGGAGACTCTCCTCGTGAGAGCTTTCCACCTGCGCCAGAGCTTCGGTCCCACGGAGATTCTGAGAGAGCTGCACACCAATAAGCTGAGGTACAAATGCTACGTGGCGTTCCTCGTCCTCGTGGTGCTCTTCTTTACCGGTACGGTTTTTCTCGTGGCGTATGAGAAGATGCCGGTTGTGGAAGCTTTCTATTGCGTGTGCTCCACGGTTACTACGTTGGGGTATGGGGATAAGAGCTTTAGCTCGGGGACTGGGAGGGTGTTTGCTGTGTTTTGGATCTTGACGAGTACTGTGTGTTTGGCTCAGTTTTTTCTTTATGTGGCTGAGTTGAACGCGGAGAGCAAGCAGAGGGAGTTGGTGAAATGGGTTTTGACTAGGAGGATTACGAATAATGATCTTGAGGCTGCTGATCTTGATGAAGATGGAGTTGTTGGGTGAGAGAGATCATGAGATTGATTCGTTCTCTCTTGTTTCTTTCTTTCTTATGCTTATGGTTTTGTGTGTGTGTGTGTTTGCAGAGCTGCGGAGTTTATAGTGTATAAACTGAAAGAGATGGGGAAGATTGATGAGAAAGATATATCTGGGATCATGGATGAGTTTGAGCAATTGGATTACGATGAATCTGGAACTTTGACGACTTCTGACATCGTTCTTGCTCAGACTGCGTCCCAGATCCAAAGGTAAGCCCATTCATCACCATCATCATCCTGTGAAGTCGAATCAGAGCATTTGTTAAGTTATACATGCACACAACAAGCAAAGGAAGTGAACAGTTTTTTTTGGAACTTTTGTTTGTTTCTGTTTGTGTTTTTTAATGCCACATTCTCACTCGTTGACTGTTTTACATATAGATATTTCCATTGACGCAAACACTGTGTAATAAAACTGAATTTCTTGATATTAATCTATAATGGAGCTCTGTTTTTGCCCATTAGTGTTGTTATGCTCCCTCCTTAGAACCTAACTCCAAAGAACTGCAGAGCAAACTAAAAAGTCTTGTATGTATTGTTTGCATTTGGTCCGCTCAAAGAACAGGTGATTATGATGATTGTTTTGTTTCTTTGAAAACTCTGTTGATCGATACAAAGCGTTGACAAAAGAGGAGACGAAAAGAAAAGGAAAGGAATTAGAGATGTTGTCGTTTCTCAAACTGAGATTCATGGCAATGTGGGTCAAAGCCAGTCTCTTGAAAGTTGAAACACCTTTTGACATGGCTAGTTCCTTTTTCTAGACCACCTATAAGCTCTCTTAAGTTGGCCACTTCGTTCTCACGACCAGACACGTTCATCTTCTGGTCTGCTTCCTTGAGCTTCAGCTTAAACCGCTGCTTGCGGCTGGATTTGTTTACCATTTTGTAGCTGCGAGGTAGGAGCTCCATGCGGTTCTAAGTAGATGTCTTCTTCAGCATTAATCTACAAAATGTAGAGCGAGAGCTAGCTTTTAAATACTAAAACTCCTTCTCTATTGATCTTTTTATACACACAAGAAACCAACACTGGCTTTGATGTATCAGCTTGTGTATCATTAACCCATGTTCAACCTCCAAGCTTACACAAATGTGGAACGATGATGCTCAGTAATCTTAATGGAGAACAACAGAGCAGAGCAGATGTTTTTTTACTTCTGCATCAGCTAAAGCTTTCAAATTTCCGAGCTCCAAAGATTTAAGGACACTCCAACAAACATAATTTAAAATTTACTTTACACATTATTAAATTAAATTAATTTAATAACGATCATGACTACGTGACAAAAAACAAAATAACGATCATGACTTCATTAAAAATGTTTATATATTTAGCAGGGATAATCTTAAAATTAAAATTTTATTTTTATAATCATCGTACCGGACGTTTGGTTTAGTGTACCGTCACCGATACACGAGCACGAAATCCGAACCGTCCATTAAACTTCACGTCGTCGGGTAATTAACTGTATTTATTTAAAAATCCCCAAATCCCTTTTAGATGTGTTTTCTGATTCGAACGGAATAATAAAAGAGAGGAGAAAGTTCAGTCCTTTGAGGAGCATAGCGACGAGGTGAGATTCCAAAGTCCTCTCCTTCTCGAGTCTCTTTTCATCACTGTGAGCTTCTTTCGTTTGATCTTTCTGAATTCGCATGTGGGTTTTCTTTTTTTTTTGAAGTCGTCGCGTTTAGGGTTTGTATCTGCTTTCTCTCTCTGATTTGGCGAGTTTGTGCTAACTTAGCTGAGGATCTTTACGAATTTGAAGTAAAAATGAGTTGGATTTTCTCTCGAGTGTTACAGCGTAGTTGATTTGGATCTAAATCTATGTTTTCTTTTTTTTTTCAGAAAGTTTTCAACTTTATGATAATGTTTGGTTACCCTTCTTGTTTAGATCAAGAACTTAGTGGATAAGCTTCTTTTTTCAGTTCCTCTGGTTAGTGGCTTTGCGTTTGTTCCTTTTCTTAGTGCTTTGTTCTCTGCACATTCTGTTTCTGTGTGTTTTGATAATTCATCGAGTGACACTTGTTTTTTTTGGTTATGTAATCCTTCTTTTGGCATGACTTTGTTTCAGAAATCTGTGTCTAGAAATATTACTATATGCCCCCCTTTTGGTGAGATTTTTAATTGTGAATTTATGTTTTCCACAGCATTTTCGTGAATCTGGTCTTGAAGATCTGTTGAGACTTGTGTTAACAATGGGGGAAGAAGATAAGAAAGTCAGTGTTGAGCCGACAGCAAACGGGACCAGTTCTCTTCAGACGCCATCAGATGCAATCACTGAAAAACAGGCTGAAGAGAATTCTAGTGGCAAAGAAGCACGTGAAAATAAGAAAGATGAGGATACTGGACCTGAGAAAATGGAGATCGATGATGAGATCAAGCAACATGAAGAAAAAAATGAGACGGAAGATAAAGAGGTAGATGTTTCAGAAAAAGAGAAGAACGCTGAGACTGAGAAAACAGAAGAGAAAGATGTCGGCGAAGACAAGGAGCAAGCAGAGAATGCTAAAACAGATGAAGGTAAAGGACAGCCAGAAGCTGATAAAATGGATGAAGACACAGATGGCGAGAAGTTGGAAGCTGGTGATGATGTTTCTGGAGGTGCTACAGGTGAAGATACTGTGATGAAGGAAACCGTGGAGTCTGGTGACAATAAAGACATACAAGGTAATGCCGAGAATCAAGGGGTAAACAAGAAAGATACTACTGAAGAAGGCCAAGATAAGACTGAGAAAGAATCAGACGAGGAGAAACTAGGAGGGAAGTAAATGGAAACTAAGAAGGAGTAAGGAAGACATCAAAGAGGAGGAGACGTTGGTTGGTGGAGACAATGTCGGTGAGGGTGAAAAGATGGATAATAACAATGAGGGTGAACTTGCTGAAGATGGGAAGGAGGAAGAAACCAACAAAGAAGACCAAGTGGAGGCAGAAGCTGAGGTCGATGAGCTGAAAGTGGAAGATGAAAAGCAGAGGGTAAAACTGAAGATAAAGAGGAGGAGACAAAGGACGAAGGAAGATGAAAAGAAGAGGGCAATGATGATAAGGAAGATGAAAATGAAGATAGCAAGAAGCCTAGCAAGCCAGGGAAAGGGAAGAATGAAGAGGAGGAGACAAAGGACGAAGGAAGATGAAAAGAAGAGAGCAATGATGATAAGGAAGAGGAAAATGAAGATAGCAAGAAGCCTAGCAAGCCAGGGAAAGGGAAGAATGAGAAGACTCATGGAAGACTAAGAGTGAGGAATTAAAGAAGGATGCTGAACCTAAGACCCCTACAGCAGTGACCGCCTGTCCGTGAGCGAAAATCTGTTGAAAGACTTGTCGCTGTGGTTGATAAAGATTCTTCAAGGGAGTTACAAATTGAAAAGGTTTGCCAATTTTTTTCTTGTGTTTGGTCTCTATGGCTACCGAGAAATTCAGAAGTTCATAAACATTCAGAATCATATAATTTTGAAGGAAAAAACTCGATAAGAAAGTCTTTACGGAAAAAGGAAATAAATCTCAAAAGCTTTTTACTCTACTGAAAATATGAAGGTGTTGAGCCTAAAGTCAACGCACTCCATGTCCAATAGAACAAATCAAAGCATGACTCCGAACAACTATGCAAATTAAAGGCTGAAGTAAGAGCATGATTATCCGGGATTTCTTGGACGATTTTCTGGGAAATATAAGAAACTGCTTTATATTTTCCTAAAAGCTTAAACTGCTTTTTTAGAGTGATTGTTTTACGTGAAACAAAATATAAAAACATGAAAAACTTCATGATTATAAGATAATTACATACTTTATATATATATATATATATATATATATATATATAAAGTATGTAATTATCTTATAATCCTAGATCCGTATGTCGCTCATTGCATTCTTTATCATCTCCAAGATCATCTCTCATGGGAGTTTTCAGAATTAAATTTCTAGTGTTTCTTAGGGATTTTTAATTTTTTTGGGCAATCTCTAAGATCAGAATGGCTTTAGTAGCAGATTGTGGTTCGATCTTTATTGTAACAAAACCATCCTTCATGACATTTACAATCTAGCAAAACAAAAACATACTAGGAAAAAGAGATAAAAATGGTGAAGCAAAGTTAACGCAGTAATTTCACTAAAATATTAACTACAAAATTATAGCATATCTAATGTAAAACATCATTTTTCTCCAAATCGAAAAGAAATACATTGCTTCATTTATAGAATAAATCTATTATAAATTTATTTATATAATAGAAAATAAAGATAAAATAGAAGTTTTCGTAGCTCAAACTTTATTTTGAACTGAATATAGAACAGGTTTCTGTTAGAGATGCTTTAACATATCACACTAATTACCATTGGGACGACAATTTCTAGAGCATGGCCCGTTCTTAACCGTCACTCTACACTACAATATTTGCAAGAGACGTGTTAAGGTTTTTTTCCTAGCAAATCAGGCTATTTCTTATAGTGCTAATCTAGAATTTTCGACCTTATTCTATAATATCTACACCTAACACCTTGTATTAGTATATATGCCAAATCGGTCTAAACCTAAAAATCGGAAAACTCCATGATCATAGCTCGGAGGATAGATATTTTCAACCCTAATGTATAGACTGTATGTAAAGCATCGAGACACATCATCACCACCACCACACAAACACGAAAATCATATGAATGGCTCCAAATAATTCGTTTGTCTTAGTTGATAAAGGGGCCTCCCTCTTAAATATGTATACATTAAATACTTTCACCTACTTCCTCCTCCTCCTTGCATGCACACCAAGCTACAATATACTCCACCCTTTTAATTTTGGTCCCACATAGAAAATCAGTTCATGAACCATCATGGTCGATGCTGGTGCAGCCAACTGTTCTTCTCCCATTTTGTGACGGAGTTTCTAAGATGATCTCACGATAGGAGAAATAAATGGCTTTTAAATACTTGGTTTTTCATTAGGTCTCTATTAAAAATATATGTATATTCATTTGTAATAAATTACGTTACATATTCGTTAGCTGCCAATGCAATCTATTTTAGCTCGCTTGATCACCAATTCAACTCCATATAAAAGGGTACGTTAGATTCGGGTTAATTATTGGGTTACAGTTTAAAATTAATTGACGATTAGTAGATTGACCATTACCCTTTATATATTATTTAATGTGTCTTACAATTTCCGATGTGGGATATAATATTTCTAATACCCTTTCTCAAGATGTGGTTATTATCAGCCAGAAATTTTGGAATTTTAAGACTGTTATACTCAATCGAACGAGTTAATTACAATCTTTATATACAGTCGGGAAGGATTAATTACGACCTATAAACCCGGTCGGTAAGGATTAATATTAATTAAGGATTTAGGATATTTAGGATTTGGGCTCTGATACCATGTTAGATTCGGATTAATTACGGATTTTTAACTTAAAATCAATTGGCGATTAGTAGATTGACTCTTACCCTTTATATATTAGTTAATGTCTCTTGGAATTCTCGATGTGGAATATAATATTTCTAATATGGTGTTTTATGCTTTCAACATGGTATAATTAGTCACTGATTTTGAATATCGTAAGAGTCCAAACTTTCCATTTAAAAAAAAATTATAATCTCTACAAAAACAAGTTTTCCAAGCAAGTAATTTGAAAACTTGTATTGTTACAAAAAAAAACTCGTTATAACCCCATTCTACAACCATTACTTTGCCAGCTAAATACTCATATTTACAATCTAATGTTTAAACATATAAAATTATATAATTACGTACTAAATATGTCGATGATAAAAACAAAATTTAAATGACAAGGATGATATTTATTTCTATATAAATATTAAAATATATTTTTTTGGAAAATAAATCAGTTTGTCTTACCTGCCTCGCTCTATATAAATACGAGTCTTTGGCTGCCTTTACCAATCCTCCAAGCTTGCCTTAGAGTTTGAGCTTCTTATAATTGATTCTTCTCCTTCTTCGCCTTTCCTCTTCCTCTTGATCATTTCGAAACTTCTTTCTTTTGGTAAACTCTCAAAAACAACCAAAGACAATGGAAACGAAATGGTTATTAACCTCGGCTTTCACTCAAATGTTCGGCTACTCAAACCAAATCAATCAAACCAGAAAACGGCCCCCTCAACAAAATAAAGATGATGAAGAAAGAGGAATACCCAAGCGGGTTTCAAGTTCCACTTCACTATCCTAAATACTCCAAGTCCGATTATGAAGCCATGGATGATCTCAGCCTCGACTTGCTCCTCAAACAATATGGAATATCCTTCGAAGGATCTCTTGAAGACAAGAGGATCTTTGCCATGGAGTCATTTCTCTGGCCTGATCAGCTTTAGGGTTTGTTTATATTTGCTGTTTGAATATCCGAATCTATCCTCACAACGGTCCGATCGTATCAAGGAGTCTAAGATAATTAAATGGAATAATAAGTTATCATATATGTATCAATCAATTAGTATATCAGTAATCACGCTTGTGTGTTATATGTTTGTATGTGGTATGGAGAAGTTTTGAAGCATGTAATGTGCACATATGTAAGTACCGTGAGTGCATTATAATAACACCTTTCATGTATTATATTCTGAACATGTGGACTGTGGACTTATGATTATCAAATTATCACATGATTACTAGTCTCGATCATTGTTTTACCACAAAGTGTTACAGTGTGTAACCCCTAATTATCAACTAATTAAAGAACACGAACGAAATATTCGTACTTGTTGTTTTAGTTTATTTTATTCAGACTAGTTATAAGAATTTACAAGGGTCAACAAGTTTTAGTAACCAAACATTAAACTCTAACCTTAGCCTTAACCTCTTGTTTTACTTAACTTCGGATAATATATAAACTTCGAAGTCTCTTTCGATACGAAATTGTATTAAGTTATACATTTTGACATGGACGGGAATAGAGTTGGCTAAGTTGTGGTACAGCACTATTAAATTGACAAATTAAAAATTGAAAACGGTTAGTTATATTATTGATTGCGAGATAGTGGAATGACCTTGAGTAATATACTATTGTCTAGATTACACATGACGGCATGCAAGAGCACATCCATTGAAAAGGTTTCATAATGTTTATCTTAGAAATAGATAAAATATTGTTTTATCACGTAAATATTTTAATATTGAAATTAGAAATATTTTTAATTATATTCGTCAAAAAATATAATTTTAATTATATATTATAGTTGATCATTCCAATAGAAGTGCTATAAGTGTAGCTTTATTATTGGCTTATAACTTTTTGGTTGTAAGTGAACAAAAAAAAAAGAATTTTTCCTACAAGTGTTATTTTCCACTGCAAGCTTTTTACAATTTATAGTTGTGGAAAATAAGAAGTATTACCGCTGGACGTGGTAGGCCAGTTTGGTTTAATCGCATGCAAGCGTTTCTGGTTCAAAGTCCGACTATGAGAGACTAGGCCCAAGGCCCAAACTACTCTTAATTAACAATTTAAAAAAAAACAAAATAAGAAGTAATATAATCAGAATAAAACTGAGTAAGCACCAAAGAGAAGTGGCCAACCACGTGAAAACATCAAATGAAGAAGAAGACTTGCTAGATCCGAACAAACCGCTTATCGCGATTTTGATTTTCGGTAAGTCTCAATTCTTCATCGTACACGAGTTTAGGATTATGAGTCTGAACCATTCTTGTAGAATCTTCTGTTTTACTGTCGTCTTCTCAGGAATGGTTGTAACACTGATTCTGTTCCTAACCAATGGAAAGATTATGTCCGAAAGTCTCAATCTTTTGTCAAATTCGACACTCTTTATGTCGGTTTCTCTTCAAACAAACAAAACCATGTCTAAGTTTTGTATGTCCACTCGATGTTTGGATCGGTTTTTATTTCATTTCGTAGTGCAGTTTCAATGTTTGATTCATAGTCTTGACAAGAGATTTGATTGATCTGCAGTTTTCAGACAGCTACCTGGTTTTGATTTATCAAATGTCCAACGATACAGCACGTAACCCATTGCTACCAAAGGACCAGTCAGGTCCCATGGCACAAGACTTCAGCATCAACTCAAGAACCTCTTCGAGAAAAAGAAGACTCCGCCGCTCCAGAAGCGCTCCTCGCGGCGACTTTACGTTCAACGACAACGACGTCAAACTCGACGAGCCTCCTCATCCTCATCCGAGCAAGAACCCGATCTTCAGAGACCTGAACCCGAATCTCAGACGCGTCATCATCCTCCTCGCCGCGTACCTAACCGTCGGCACCCTCTGCTTCTACCTCGCTCGAGACCAGATCTCCGGTCACAAAACCAACGGCGTCTTAGACGCCGTCTACTTCTGCGTCGTGACGATGACGACCGTCGGGTACGGCGACCTCGTCCCCAGCACCTCCACGTCGAGGCTCCTCGCGTGCGCCTTCGTCTCTCTGGGATGGTCCTCGTGGGACATCTCCTGAGCAAAGCAGCTGACTATCTCGTCGAGAAGCAGGAGACTCTCCTCGTGAGAGCTTTCCACCTGCGCCAGAGCTTCGGTCCCACGGAGATTCTGAGAGAGCTGCACACCAATAAGCTGAGGTACAAATGCTACGTGGCGTTCCTCGTCCTCGTGGTGCTCTTCTTTACCGGTACGGTTTTTCTCGTGGCGTATGAGAAGATGCCGGTTGTGGAAGCTTTCTATTGCGTGTGCTCCACGGTTACTACGTTGGGGTATGGGGATAAGAGCTTTAGCTCGGGGACTGGGAGGGTGTTTGCTGTGTTTTGGATCTTGACGAGTACTGTGTGTTTGGCTCAGTTTTTTCTTTATGTGGCTGAGTTGAACGCGGAGAGCAAGCAGAGGGAGTTGGTGAAATGGGTTTTGACTAGGAGGATTACGAATAATGATCTTGAGGCTGCTGATCTTGATGAAGATGGAGTTGTTGGGTGAGAGAGATCATGAGATTGATTCGTTCTCTCTTGTTTCTTTCTTTCTTATGCTTATGGTTTTGTGTGTGTGTGTGTTTGCAGAGCTGCGGAGTTTATAGTGTATAAACTGAAAGAGATGGGGAAGATTGATGAGAAAGATATATCTGGGATCATGGATGAGTTTGAGCAATTGGATTACGATGAATCTGGAACTTTGACGACTTCTGACATCGTTCTTGCTCAGACTGCGTCCCAGATCCAAAGGTAAGCCCATTCATCACCATCATCATCCTGTGAAGTCGAATCAGAGCATTTGTTAAGTTATACATGCACACAACAAGCAAAGGAAGTGAACAGTTTTTGGAACTTTGTTTGTTTCTGTTTGTGTTTTTAATGCCACATTCTCACTCGTTGACTGTTTTACATATAGATATTTCCATTGACGCAAACACTGTGTAATAAAACTGAATTTCTTGATATTAATCTATAATGGAGCTCTGTTTTTTGCCCATTAGTGTTGTTATGCTCCCTCCTTAGAACCTAACTCCAAAGAACTGCAGAGCAAACTAAAAAAAGTCTTGTATGTATTGTTTGCATTTGGTCCGCTCAAAGAACAGGTGATTATGATGATTGTTTTGTTTCTTTGAAAACTCTGTTGATCGATACAAAGCGTTGACAAAAGAGGAGACGAAAAGAAAAGGAAAGGGAATTAGAGATGTTGTCGTTTCTCAAACTGAGATTCATGGCAATGTGGGTCAAAGCCAGTCTCTTGAAAGTTGAAACACCTTTTGACATGGCTAGTTCCTTTTTCTAGACCACCTATAAGCTCTCTTAAGTTGGCCACTTCGTTCTCACGACCAGACACGTTCATCTTCTGGTCTGCTTCCTTGAGCTTCAGCTTAAACCGCTGCTTGCGGCTGGATTTGTTTACCATTTTGTAGCTGCGAGGTAGGAGCTCCATGCGGTTCTAAGTAGATGTCTTCTTCAGCATTAATCTACAAAATGTAGAGCGAGAGCTAGCTTTTAAATACTAAAACTCCTTCTCTATTGATCTTTTTATACACACAAGAAACCAACACTGGCTTTGATGTATCAGCTTGTGTATCATTAACCCATGTTCAACCTCCAAGCTTACACAAATGTGGAACGATGATGCTCAGTAATCTTAATGGAGAACAACAGAGCAGAGCAGATGTTTTTTTACTTCTGCATCAGCTAAAGCTTTCAAATTTCCGAGCTCCAAAGATTTAAGGACACTCCAACAAACATAATTTAAAATTTACTTTACACATTATTAAATTAAATTAATTTAATAACGATCATGACTACGTGACAAAAAACAAAATAACGATCATGACTTCATTAAAAATGTTTATATATTTAGCAGGGATAATCTTAAAATTAAAATTTTATTTTTATAATCATCGTACCGGACGTTTGGTTTAGTGTACCGTCACCGATACACGAGCACGAAATCCGAACCGTCCATTAAACTTCACGTCGTCGGGTAATTAACTGTATTTATTTAAAAATCCCCAAATCCCTTTTAGATGTGTTTTCTGATTCGAACGGAATAATAAAAGAGAGGAGAAAGTTCAGTCCTTTGAGGAGCATAGCGACGAGGTGAGATTCCAAAGTCCTCTCCTTCTCGAGTCTCTTTTCATCACTGTGAGCTTCTTTCGTTTGATCTTTCTGAATTCGCATGTGGGTTTTCTTTTTTTGAAGTCGTCGCGTTTAGGGTTTGTATCTGCTTTCTCTCTGATTTGGCGAGTTTGTGCTAACTTAGCTGAGGATCTTTACGAATTTGAAGTAAAATGAGTTGGATTTTCTCTCGAGTGTTACAGCGTAGTTGATTTGGATCTAAATCTATGTTTTCTTTTTTTCAGAAAGTTTTCAACTTTATGATAATGTTTGGTTACCCTTCTTGTTTAGATCAAGAACTTAGTGGATAAGCTTCTTTTTCAGTTCCTCTGGTTAGTGGCTTTGCGTTTGTTCCTTTTCTTAGTGCTTTGTTCTCTGCACATTCTGTTTCTGTGTGTTTTGATAATTCATCGAGTGACACTTGTTTTTTTTGGTTATGTAATCCTTCTTTTGGCATGACTTTGTTTCAGAAATCTGTGTCTAGAAATATTACTATATGCCCCCCTTTTGGTGAGATTTTTAATTGTGAATTTATGTTTTCCACAGCATTTTCGTGAATCTGGTCTTGAAGATCTGTTGAGACTTGTGTTAACAATGGGGAAGAAGATAAGAAAGTCAGTGTTGAGCCGACAGCAACGGGACCAGTTCTCTTCAGACGCCATCAGATGCAATCACTGAAAACAGGCTGAAGAGAATTCTAGTGGCAAAGAAGCACGTGAAAATAAGAAAGATGAGGATACTGGACCTGAGAAAATGGAGATCGATGATGAGATCAAGCAACATGAAGAAAAAAATGAGACGGAAGATAAAGAGGTAGATGTTTCAGAAAAAGAGAAGAACGCTGAGACTGAGAAAACAGAAGAGAAAGATGTCGGCGAAGACAAGGAGCAAGCAGAGAATGCTAAAACAGATGAAGGTAAAGGACAGCCAGAAGCTGATAAAATGGATGAAGACACAGATGGCAGAAGTTGGAAGCTGGTGATGATGTTTCTGGAGGTGCTACAGGTGAAGATACTGTGATGAAGGAAACCGTGGAGTCTGGTGACAATAAAGACATACAAGGTAATGCCGAGAATCAAGGGGTAAACAAGAAAGATACTACTGAAGAAGGCCAAGATAAGACTGAGAAAGAATCAGACGAGGAGAAACTAGGAGGGGAAGTAAATGGAAACGAAGAAGGGAGTAAGGAAGACATCAAAGAGGAGGAGACGTTGGTTGGTGGAGACAATGTCGGTGAGGGTGAAAAGATGGATAATAACAATGAGGGTGAACTTGCTGAAGATGGGAAGGAGGAAGAAACCAACAAAGAAGACCAAGTGGAGGCAGAAGCTGAGGTCGATGAGCTGAAAGTGGAAGATGAAAAAGCAGAGGGTAAAACTGAAGATAAAGAGGAGGAGACAAAGGACGAGAAGGAAGATGAAAAAGAAGAGGGCAATGATGATAAGGAAGATGAAAATGAAGATAGCAAGAAGCCTAGCAAGCCAGGGAAAGGGAAGAATGAAGAGGAGGAGACAAAGGACGAGAAGGAAGATGAAAAAGAAGAGAGCAATGATGATAAGGAAGAGGAAAATGAAGATAGCAAGAAGCCTAGCAAGCCAGGGAAAGGGAAGAATGAGAAGACTCGCGGGAAGACGAAGAGTGAGGAATTAAAGAAGGATGCTGAACCTAAGACCCCTTACAGCAGTGACCGCCCTGTCCGTGAGCGAAAATCTGTTGAAAGACTTGTCGCTGTGGTTGATAAAGATTCTTCAAGGGAGTTACAAATTGAAAAGGTTTGCCAATTTTTTTTTCTTGTGTTTGGTCTCTATACTGTATTATATATGTTTATGATTTACTGTTGGATATTGCAGGGAAAAGGAACACCTCTCAAAGATATTCCCAATGGTATGTTGGTATTCCAAATAGATATCGTAATTAATGATGAACAGTCTGCAAGCTTTAGAACTGGGTGGTATTCATTTTTATTTAAGATTTTAGAATGTGTAGGCTTGATATTTTTTGTCTTCTCGCTTTGTGTGTCCTTTTTGTGAGATGTTTTGAGTTTAGTGATTGGAGCTGGTTTGTAGGCAAGAAAGTGCTTAATAAGTTCCATCTGCTCAATCTCTTGAAATGAATTTGATAAGTTGTATGTTTCTCTGCAGTTGCTTACAAGATAGCAAGGAACAAGTCTGATGAAGTTTTCAGGCTGCTACATACAATTCTATTTGGTGGGAGAAGAGGGAAAGTGAGTATCATGTTGTACTTTTTCATATTCTGCCACCCCATTATGACAATGTATTTTCTTGTGGGGATTCTTATGTGACTCGATTTTCTTTCTTTGACAGGCTGCTCAGGTCAAAGCAAACATTTTGCGTTTTTCTGGTTACAAATGGCATGGAGATGAGGTGGGTGGCATAGCACATTAGGCTTCTTCCACATATGCTCGTCTCCCTTTTTCCTTACATAAATGTTTTATTCTCATGGCAGGAAAAGGCGAAAGATAAAGTAAGAGAAAAGCTTGACAAATGCAACAAAGAAAAGTTGCTGGAGTTTTGCGATCTCTTTGACATATCAGTTACCAATCATACAAGGAAAAAAAAGGTTTCAATGGCTTTTCGTTTCTGTTTTCTTGTTCATCAAAGTTTTTTCTCGTCATGAATGAATAGAGCAAGCTGTTAGGGGTTACTGTCACTGTATTCTTTCTAATGTCACCAACTTGGCAACTGACTGTATGGTTGTTTTCCACAAATACAGGAAGATGTTGCTGCAAAGCTGTTTGACTTTTTGGAAAAACCTCATGCGACAACTGATGTTCTAGTTTTTGAGAAAGAGAAGGTAACTTTGGCGTTACGAACGTTCTGTCTGCCGTTGAGCTTAAAATCCTTTTTGTGCATATAACACTTTTTTTTTTAATTTGTGAAGGGCTTAAAGCGCAAAAGAACTCCTAAGAAGAGCTCACAGGCAGCTGGAAGTTCGTCTTCAAAACGATCAGCAAAGGTATTATTCAATAGCGTTGTAACTGGAGGTTTAAACCCTGTGTTAGAAACTGCGAAGAGAATGTGTGTGTCGGTTGAATGCATTTGGCTGTTTTCCATGGCCCCTGTGTCTGGTCAATACCTGAAATCTGATAAATATTATTTTGCAGAGCCAAAAGAAGACCGAGGAAGCAGCAAGGGCTGACAAAAAGAGCTTACCTCATTCTGATGATGAGTCCGAAGAAGAGGAGGAGGAAGAAGAAGAGAAAGAGCAGGAGGCAGAGGAGGAGGAGGAGGAAGAAAAGATCGAAGAGGAGGAGAATGAAAATGGGATTCCTGATAAATCGGATGATGAGGCGCCTCAGCCTTCTGAAAGTGAGGAGAAAGTTGAATCTGAGGAGGAGTCAGAGGAAGAAAGTAAGAAGAAGAAACGTAGTTCCAGGACTGTATCTGCAAAGAAAGAATCTGCAGCTAAGAAATCAAGAAGCAAGAAAGCAGATGATGAGGCGTCTCAGCCTTCTGAAAGTGAGGAGAAAGTTGAATCTGAGGAGGAGTCAGAGGAAGAAACTAAGAAGAAGAAACGTAGTTCCAGGACTGTATCTGCAAAGAAAGAATCTGCAGCTGGGAAATCAAGAAGCAAGAAAGCTGCAGTCTCTACGAAATCCAGTCCACCTCCAAAGAAAGTTACTCAAAAGCGCTCAGCAGGAAAACGAAAGAATGATGACGACAGTGATGCAAGTCCAAAGGCATCATCCTCTAAGAGAAAGAAGACTGAAAAACCGGCCAAGGAGCAGTCTTCGGTTCCTTCAAAGGAGAAACCAGGTTTGGTCATATTCTTTTTCTTTTAAAATTATTTTATTATGAGTGAAGCACATTTGACTACATGCTTTGTCAGAAGTGTGGGAAATCTTAATCCTTCATCTTATATTGTAGCCTCTTGCTTTTTCTGAAACTATGTTTTATCTGTGTTTGTTACTCTTATTTGTCTCCTAAAAGGAAAAGGCGGAAAAGGGAAAGGCAAAAGCAAGGAGCCTACTGATGAGGAGCTGACAGTTGCAATCGTTGATATCTTGAAAGGGGTGGACTTTAACACGGTGAGGATTTAAACCATGAAACATCTGTCTCATGAAACTGTAGTAGTTGAGCTTAAAAGAAAGATATCTTTGCTCAAAAAAAAAGAAGAAAGATATCTAACAAAGCTTGTATCATTTTTTTCGACAGGCCACATTCACTGACATCCTCAAGCGACTAGGTATATGATCACAGATGAAATTGTTTCTGTGCGTTGTTTGATGGTCCTGCATGTGGTTTCTGTTTTGATTGTGGCTAAAGTGCATTGTTTTTCACCTGTCTTTCAGCTGGGAAGTTTAAGCTCGATCTCACCTCAAGAAAATCATCGATAAAGCTGATGATCCAAGATGAGCTCACCAAGCTAGCAAATGAAGCCGAGGATGAGGAAAGAGGAGAAGAAGATGCTGCTGGGAAAGAGGATGCTGAGAAAGAGAAAGCTGGAGAATCTGGTGGTGGAGAGGAGGTTAAGGCCTGATCAGAAAGACAGCACATTAATGTAGTATTTAGCTACAATTTAATCTTCAAGGGGTCTCTATCCCCATTTGCCTATTGTTAGTCATTAGGCACATACTTTAGAGAATGTAACTTGTTTGTTGTTTTCGATCTGGAGTAGTGCTACAAGCAGGGTTTTTTTTTGTTTGCTTTTACTTTTGGTAGAGTCGGAAGAAGAACCTGACAATGAGTGGTTAACATTTCATGTAAGCAGCTTCGTTTGTGTAGACGATTTAACACAAGCTCCATTAGGATTTCTGCACCACTTAAAACACCCCTTACGATTTTTGGGTTTTCCTTTGTTCAAACTCAAAAGATGTAATACTCTCATGCTGTTTCTTCTCTTCAAATTACTACTTTTCCTCATCTTATTTTTTGTCTAGGTAAGTTAGGGAGACCACTGATGTCGACATTAGTGATCTTTACAATCAAGCAAGACCAAGCTGAGCGTACAACATTGGCAGATTGCAAGAATACAATTCAGCCAAGCAAACAAGAAACAAAACTAAACGAAATCTATGAATCGAGCAATGTCTCAAGTGAATAATAGAGCAAGGACGACTCAACTAAGCCAGTGCTAATGAAGGAACAAAATATGTATAATAATGCTAATGATGAGGGTGAGTTCATGGTTAAAAGACCAAGACCGTGAATGAAGGTGACTTTCTATTATGCACACACTTTAACAAAGAGCTATCCGTTTTCCTTTACAACAATAGAAAATATATGATCTACTACATCACTTTTGGAGATCACAAAAACACATCCCCAAAAGGATGCCATGCTATTACATATGTCATGTACCATGACCTCTGAAGCGATCCTAATGCAGACGAGAACTTACAAATACAATGAATACATACAATTACAATACAACCCAGATGGCTAGAACATGGAGAAACGAGATCGGTAACACTGGCCAAGCCAACTATTTGGCTTCAACTAATACACAGCTACAGAAAAACAAATTCAGAAACAGTTAAAATAAGAACATCTAAACACAAATGGATGGACACCCGAAAGGCCATAAGTAACATCACCACAACACACTGGTCTTAGAAGTTTCACATAAAAATCGTAAAGGGAGTCTTAGAACTTAAACAAGGCAAACGTTTACCAAGTTTCTTTCCACATCTACGCAAAGTAAGCTGAGTTGAAGAAGAGTCTGACTTTCTCTGAGGGCTTCTTTCTTCCTCTTTTTCTTCTTCCACAAGGCTTCAGACTTTTGGATGAGCTCTCAAAGTCAGACTACCCATAACGCTATAAATTTAAGAAGACAACAGAAACCTTAGTCAGCAAAGAAAATGGACAATTACTAGAAAAAACCGTTGTTCTAAGAGACAGCTAACTTTTGGTCAAAAAACTAACATACAAGCAATTAGCCATGACTTAAAGGAAAACATGAAAAAGAGTGGCACAATTTAAGATATATGAGGAATGAAAGAACCATTAGATTCAACTACTTACTTTTATCCGATATTTATTCATTTGTGATCCGCCTTCTTTTCCCATAATCAGCATCCCTTGATCTTGAGCGATGGTTATCCTCCCGAGACAACCGTGATTTGCTGTGTCCTCTAGATGATCGACCTCTGTTCCACTCATCATCATGCTCAGGTTCGTCCCTGTGTTTATTACGATGATCACCACCATATCTTTCTCGTTCTTCTCTATGACGATCCCTCTCCCTGTCCCTTTCTCTGTCGCGGTCCCTGGAGCGCTCACGCTCCTTATGATGATGTTCCCTCTCACGCTCACGACCGGTTTCTCTATCATCACGATGCCTTCTCTCTGGCAAATCATAACCATGACCACCATCTTTCTCCCTAGGCATGTCCCTTTCATAACCAGCATCTTTATCCCCACGATTCCTTCTATCAGATGAACCAGACCATTCCCTCTCTGAAGCTCTCTCTTTTTCCTTCACAGGATTCTGACGAGCCCCTCTATCGTGATTAACATCTCCATACTGATGATCCGAAGCAGCTTCCTCCCCATAGCTCGATTCCGTAGCTATTCCACCACCTCCCAGATCTTCACTACCACCCCATCCTCCACTGTTGGGATCCCACATTCCCATATTACGCCCTCCATCAACACCAGCATTAGGCATCATTCCCATTCCATTCATCGGCATCCCTCTTCCAAAAAACGCTGGATTCACGTGAGGTGCCACTCCAGGTAAGCCAACTCCTCCTACAGGAGGGAACGAGGACAGAAGCCCAGGAAACGGTGGACCTGGAGCTCCAGGAAATCCTCCATACCCTCCCATTCTCGCCATGGGTCCACCAAAAGCTTGTTCAAACCCTTGTCCCATCATTGACTGAGGATGCATCATATTCATAGGACCAAACCCACCTCCACCATTCCCCATGAAACCTCTTCCACCCATACCCCCACCAGGCCTATTCCTCATCTGACCACCTGGTCCTCTACCACCACCCATTCCTTGAGCATTTCCTCTACCCCAATTACCTCTACCGAATCCTCTATTTTCCTCGCCTTGGAAATTCCCGCCAACGGCGTGGCTGTTGAAGTTATTGTTGGTGGCGGGGGTCCCGACGGGTTTACTCGGAGGAGGATCAGCAGCAGGGCCTCCTCTCTTAGCTTGTGCAAGTGCAGCTTGCGCCTGTTGGTTCCTATTCACCTGTGCCTCCCCCATCCTCTTAATGGAGTGAGGATTACCAAACGCAACAACACAAGGCCTGCCATTGAACTCATAACCATTCATCCCCTCTTTGCAAGCTGTAGCTGCCATAGCATCATAAAACTCCACTTGACAATACCCTTTGGACTTACCACTAGCTTTCTCATCGAAGAACCTAACCTCTTTCACTGCACCATACTTGCACAGCTCTGCCTCAATCTCAGCATCCGTTGTCCACCAATGCAAATCCCCAACAAAAAGAAAAGCTCCACCACCGCCTCCACCAGGCATATGGATAGCCGCTCCGTTCCCCACAGGTCCATGAGGAGTCACGCCATTAACAGGTCTCATCAAATTCTCGTTATTCCCCAAGCTAGGAGGAGGTGGCGGCGGCAAGAGACCCTGAGAAACATTGTTTCCTCTAGGAGCGTCAACATCACTAACCCGATTAGGAGCTTGCACTAGCTCAACTTTAACCTTAAGCTCTTCATCTCCATATCTACTAGAAGCGACTACCACACCGTTACCATTACCACTTGCCCCTCCTCCACCTCCTGCGTCTGATTCAGCTTCTGCTTTGACAGCAGCAACGCTCTCACCAACCAAACCAGGTATCGAGACCTCAGCTTCTTCTTCCTCGATTTTAACCTTCTCCTTCACCTCTTCCTCCTTACTTGATCCCGCTTCGTCCTTCTTTCTCACGGACTGGAGAAACCCTTCTCCGACGTTAACGTCGTTGTAAAGATCATCAAAGTCGTCGTCTTCTTCCTCGGCCATGAAACCCTCGTCGGCGACGGCAGAGATCGCCTCGTTTCGATGGAACTGATCTCTCTCATCCATCTTAAAACTAGAAAAAGCTTCAATCTTTCGATCGTAAAACCTAATCGGAAGACCGCAAAATCTTTAATCCCCACTCGAACATGAACAATCTTACGAGCTGGAAAACGGAGAGAAAGGAGTGTGTCGCTAGAAGCCCTAAGCTTGGTGAGATTTGTGAAATTTCTACGATTTTCTTTAATTGATTATTTACAATACAATTTTAACTCTTTTTTTTTTCTCGCGATGGAATCCAACTAATATTGCTAACTTCAACTGCGCGCACGGCGCATCGTAAAGCCTTTCCAGATGAAAAGATTAACGATCATGGGCCTACAAGTCAAACTCTAATCATATAAATGGGCTTACCTGGAGGACAGACCTGTCGTTTCAGGTTTTAAAAAACCTAATAAATGTCACGTCGTCTGATCGCCCCTTAATCAAACAGGCTCTAACTTTTTTTTTTTTTAAATCAAACTTAGGCTCTAACTAACAATAAAAACAAGGGAAATTTGACTTCATATCTATAGCAATCCATTAAACTAAGAGTCTAACCATAGCAGCGAGATGACTATAATATTTTGTATTTTTTTTGTATAATGGTCAAAATAGTATGCCTTACCCGTGAGAAATCGTAGGGCCCACCGACTATTTCATTTTCAATAATCTCTGGAAATTGAACAATTTCTTATCAGTTTAGAAAATATGTGATATTGATCGAAGGTGGATAATCAAAACTATGGTTACAGAGGATTATCCAAATATTCAAACCAAACTAATTTTTATTTTATATATTTTGACACATATTATTCAAATTTGTATATTATATATTATTTTGTTTTATATTTGAGAAACTTTAAATATAATATCAATTTCTAATTTTTAAAATAACTTAAACGAGTTATACAAACCCGAACCAAATCCGCAAAAATCCAAACTGAAACGAAATAGAATTTTTCAAATAACTTAATGAGACTGAAATCTTTATCTCCAAAAACTCGAAACTCAAATAGATCTGAATGAGTACCCGAACGCCTATACATACTTTTGTTACGGAAAACAAGTGACAATAGAGGTGCTTACATATTTATAGTACTTAGATGATTATGTATAGAGGCATAGTTTTAAATTTTGATTGGGGCAGCATAAAAAGTTAGTCCGGCACTGGTGTCATCATCCTAATCTTCTAGCATGGAGAATCTATTTGCCATTGCAATTTTTGCCATTGCAATATGATGAGCTGTAGATGAAGATGAATTGCTTTCTACGCACTGTTTTTGCTTTATGTTTTGACATGTGCTGTTCAGCTTGTCTGGTTCTCTCGTGCAGGTCAAGAACGTGTTGCTGGAGTGAGATGGATCTTTACTGGGCTGTGGAGTCTTCGGCCACCAGATGAAAGTAGGATTAGAGCTGGACTTGGGCTGTGGACTATTATTAGTCACCGTGTTCGGGATCCGATACAGCCACTTTGGTAAAACGAACGATGAAAATTCTTGGGCGAGTTGTATAAAAGTCTGGCCTTCAAAGGACTTGAGAATGCAACCATTGCTGCTGCTACGTTCTAACTTACCGTGGAGGACAAACTTGCCAATGCGTAAATTCATAGATACCAAACATTAATTTGTCCTCGTTGCTCCAAAAGTAGACCGTTTCAGCATCAAAAGGGTTTATAGCCAACGGAATATAATGATAACCATAATTATCGTAGGAGATTTCAGATATTAGTTGCCATTCCCAGTTGCTCTTTACCCTCCACACACTTAACTTATGGTGCTCTTTGCCTTGAGAGACAACGTTCATATACATGAGACTCCCTAGAGAGACAGTGCAAGATCTTTGGAATCGTGGCGATTCTTTTAAATCAAGGGAAATGCGTAACACGACATACAGGATGATCAGATCCCATGTCGTAGAAGTCGATGGATACAATAACTTCATCATGCACGTTATTGCGAGCTCGCCAGTGAAGATTTCCGTTCAAGCTAGTGGAATAGCGAAACACGTGACGGCCAAAAGAGTATTATTGCCCATATATCCTCTGTCAAGGAATCCATCTTCCTCTATGTTTCTTGATTTTTGATTTTAAGATGTGGTTAGGGTTGTTTATATAAAGGGAGCGAGCACTGGAGAAAACGATGCTGTTGTTTAGTTTGATTTGGTTTAAAAAATAAAACATGGCAATAGATTGTATTATATGAAATAATTGCATTTGAGAAATTGTCCAAATTTCTTTCTGACAACGAAGAAAAAAAGAAGAGAAACTATCCAATTAAAAGAGAGTCTAGGAGATATGAAATCTCAATATGATTATTAGACAAAGGAGGAAAAGTGCTTTTTCAGATTTTATTTTCAACTAGATGTTTTTATTTGTACATACAGGCATAATATTTAGTTTATGTTTTATTTATTCAAAAGTCAACATGATAAATTATTATTAATGTTCTTAAAAAAATTAAATCAAACATCAATTTATTTTTATATGTTAAAGTTTATATCAACATATATATGCTTGTTGTTGTGTTGGAATTTTAAAAACACTCACATATTAGAACTATTTTAGAAAATATATTTATACAGATGTTTTTGCTTGATTAATATTTAAATATAAATATTTTATATCTTAACTTTAACTTTCATAATACAAAATATTATTTCCATATAACAGTACAATGTATATATATAATTATCTTATTTTTCAAAATATGTTTTATTTTTGAAAATTTTATTATATTAATTTATAATCAATTGTCTTATATAACATATAAATTTAATATTAATGTAAAATTTTTTTAATTATATAATACATTATATGTAAAATTTTACTAAGAGTATCAATGACTTTAATCAACTATCTTAGAAGCAAAAAAATCACTTCGAAAATAATAATATAAATTAGATTTGTTAGTCATAAACTCTCATAAAAATATAAATTAGTATTTGATGAATCCTCACGTAATACTTCTAATAACTATATTAAATAATAAATGAATGTTAAAAAAAAATGAACAATAAAAAACTTCTTATTGAATGAGATTATTATAACAAATCCACAAACTAACAGAAAACTTGATAAGATAATTAAGTTTTAAAGCTATTGAAATTCAACCAACAAGGCACCAATCGAAGGAAAGTAACACATGTTTCACATGGGAGTTTTACCAGAACTCTCCAAGTCATTAACTTGTCCAAACCTCAAGGCCGGATAGTCAGCGAACGGCTTCACGTTGTTGAACATACTGTTCCCTAAACTCCACTGCACTGGTTCCATATAATCTGTCTTATGCACCATCGGAGCGTACTGACCATCCGAACAACTCCCGTAGAACATGGCTTGAGTCATCTCCGGTTCTGTCACGTTCGCGAAGGACGCAGCCTCCCCGGTGTTCGAGGTCACTTGGTTAAGAAATGGGAGAAATGCGAAACCGTTCTGCTCCATTGAAGACAGAGGAAACAACTGATGCTGCTCGAGACATGGCTGGTTGTAACCGATGAAACCAAGTTGGTCATGAGTAGACCAAGAAGCGTCAGGAAATGTCTTGTTCCTATTTGCAGCTTCTTGAATCTTGTTACAAACTGTCACGAAAGCCGCGTATAACTCGTTTAGAGAGCACTTGTCGAGCTTGTTGTCCCACGGACAATACTTCTCTTTCTCCACCTTGATCTTACTTTTCTCCAAGCATTCTTGTACAGAGTAAGTCTTGGTGCAACTGCTCGCGGCGGTGTCTCTGTACTTGGTTATGATCTCTCTGACTTTTCTCTCGTCCTTAGGCCATAGCTCGGGGTGGTCGATCCTCTCGTCCCCTGCTCTGCTCGGGCCATACACAATGAGACATGCGTTGACGCCACAAAGTGTTGAGAACTCATTGGCTTTCTTGAACAAACATTCTTTCCTCTTCCTATAGGTCGTTATCCTCGTCTTCTCGTTCGTTATCCTCGCCATCTTTACCATTTTCCTACCCATTCAGATACTGAAAGAAAATTATGTAAATAAAACAAAATATCTAAACCTTGCAACATTGTGATGATCACAAGCGTTTCTATACAAAGTGGACTAAAAGTATGTGGTGATCACAAACGTTTCTATACACAATCTTGATTTTGATTACAAGTATTGTAACATTTCAAAATTCCCATCAACGGTTTGTATAGATAGAAGGGAGTTTCTTTAGTCTCTATAATCATCATCTCCAAACACACAAACTGAATTATATATATGTTTATTATAAATATAGCAATGGCGGAGCTACTAGATCAACGAGATTTATAATCCTATAAAGGTAACAGCATATAATCAAAACCCTAAAAACTTGTCTGTGTATAGTTCCAGATCAACTAAGACGTATATATAATGAAATGGAAATCAATAATGGAAAATTACATATATATTCATATAAAGTAAAGAAGGTAAATACCTTGTGGGACGTTGATAGCTCTACTTTCTGAGGTTTCTTTCTTGATTTAACAATGGAGTTCCTCTTTTTGTGTTTATATATATTGCACACGCAAGAAAATATGCTCTCAAATATTATGTCCTACCCTAATATGGAAACATGCAGATATTTTACTTCTTTCCAAGCAAGCATTAAAGATGAAGTTGAGTTTATGACTAAATGATCGTCTTAAGCCACTAAATCAAGGAAACCCATATAATTAGTAGGGCCGCGATCATGATAAAAAGATTCGTTTGTGATTTGAATCAATTTATCTCCCAAAGTTTCCATTTCTAAAGTTCATTTCCTTTTCTGTTTTTGCTTACATTGGCTAAATCATTGTTTGCTCAAAAATATGATCTTCATTATCTTCTTACGGAATTCTTTTTTTTTTCCATCTAAACGCTGAATAAAACTTTACTAATGGGTAGGCAAATTACAATACTCAAGGAAAACTGTATTCTCCCACGAAAACAACCCCATATTCAAAAAGGGCCACAAAAGCAGAAGCAACATTGAAAGTCCATAAGTAGGGATGGGCGTTCGGATACCCTTTCGGATTCGGATCGGGTATTTCGAATTTTCGGGTATTTTGGTATAGGTGTATAGAACCCGTTCGGGTATTTCTATACTTCGGATCGGGTTCGGATATTTTTAGTTCGGGTTCGGATATTTCGGATCGGGTTTTCGGATATTTAGATTTTGAAAAAAATATTTATTTTTCAAGTTTTTTTGTATTTAAAAATATAATTTTCATTTAACTGATTTTTTAATAGATTGAATGATTAATAGATTTGAAGATAACATTTTAAAAATAAAAGACACTAATTTGATTATTGGATGTAAGTTTTGTTAATGCATGAAATATAAAATTTGAATTGCATTTTAAACATTTCAAGTGAATAAAAATTCACTTTTCTTGGAATTATATGTATATTATCTAATTTTGAACCATGTGCATAATCAATATAAATATTTTGAATAAAGTTAGAAAAGTAAACTATGAATATAGGGTTAAGGATACATATGTTCGGTTATTTTCGGATATTCATTCGGGTTCGGGTGTTATCCATTCGAGTTCGGATATCCAATATCTCCTAAATCAATATCCGTTCGGGTTTTTTGCTATTTCGATTAGAATTTCGGTTTGGGTTTTTCGAATCGGGTTCGGATACAGATTCGGGTATCGGATAAAGTGCCTAACCCTATCTATAAGAGCATGTTCATTGCTAGTCTTTCGTTTTCGTTGATATTTTTAGAAATTAAAAGTTAAAATATTAAAAAATAGGAGAAAAACAAGAAAGAGTGAGAAACCACAAAAACTTAATTAGATATTTTAGAGACATGCGTTAATTTATTGATGGCTAAATTATTTAAAGAGAAAAAATTCAATTGAATAAGTAAGTTGCATAAAATGTGAATATAAAACTGATGAAAACTTTTGTTGAGAATTTTTAGCAATGAAGTTGGTGTAAAGCTCACAACAAAACATATATCACAAATAATAATCACAGATACATGACCAATTTACCACATATGTCAAAGTTTGAAAACCCGGTTAATCTATTATTCAAAAAGCTATTCAGATTTATTATCAAAACAATGTTTTAGAAAATTTTAAAGTAAAAACGTTATTCTCTTTTAAGTGCAAGTAGTATTTACTTTCAACTTTCTTTTTATAATGTTGTATGTTGAGAAAAAATCTTTTGTTACTAACAATTGATATTAGGTCCAAATAAAATAAGAGATAGGAGGGGCACAGTTTCTAATAATTTTTTTTTCACTAAAGCAATTTCTAATAATTATTAGGGCCTCTAATCAGGTTGGACCGGCATACGCATTATTTTATACAATCCCTTTAAAGAAAAATTGTCCTTTCATATATACAAATAACCCAATATATTAAAAAACAAAACACCTAATATATTTCATTGTAATTGATTAACCGAAAATCTTGTCATCTTCATTACATTCGAATAAATCAAGTAGAGTTTTGGCGCTTGATGAGTGCGAGACTGAAACGTGACATATCGTGGACCCATGATATAAATTGATATCAAAATATGAAGTTACGGAAATAATAGTAGGTTTACACAATTACTATACGTGTGACATTTATGTATAGATAGTGTATTGATTAATTGGTACCAAAACAGTCTAAAGTTAGTAAACAGAGTTGGTGATGGGAGCGAGACGGCGAGTAGCATGGGATCTGTTAGGAATGGATAATTTACTTGCTTATCCACTACGGGACGATATGTTACCACGTCAGCAAAATTTTATACCGTATGAGAAGATAACACTGATAGCAAGAGAGGATGTGTTATTAGAAGAAGAAGGAATGGTGTGATTACAATCGATCAAAACATCGCTATATGTAAGAAAATCATAAATAAATACAATTTCCATATCTTTATATATTTTCAACGCTTATGCTAATCTTTCGTACCAAAACAACTTTCTAACTGAACGAGATTTATTATAACAAATCCACAGACTTAACAGAAACTTGAGAATAAAATTAAGTTTTAAAGCTCTTGAAGTTCAATAAACAATCAAAGGAAAGAAACAAACGTTTCACATAGGAGTCTTACCAGAACTCTCCAAGTCATTAACTTGTCCAAACCTCATGGGATAGTCTGCGAAAGGCTTCACGTTGCTGAACATACTGTTCCCTAAACCCCACTGCACTGGTTCCATATAGTCTGTCTTCTGTACCATCGGAGCGTACTGACCATCCGAACAGCTTCCGTAAAACATGGCTTGAGTCATCTCCGGTTCTGTCACGTTCGAGAAAGACGCAACTTCCCGGTGTTCGAGGTCGAGGTCATTTGGTTAAGAAACGGAGAAAGAAACCGTTCTGCTCCATTGAAGACATAGGAAACAACTGGTGTTGCTCGAGACATGGCTGGTTGTAACCTATCAAACCAAGTTGGTCACGATGAGTAGACCAAGAAGCATCGGGAAATGTCTGCTTCCTATTAGCAGCTTCTTGAATCTTGTTACAGACTGTCACGAAAGTTGCATATAGCTCGTTTAAAGAACACTTTTCGAGCTTGTTGTCCCACGGACAATACTTCTCTTTCTCCAACTTGATCTTGCCTTTCTCCAAGCATTCTTGTACAGAGTAGGTTTTGATGCAGCTGCTCGAGGCGGTGTCTCTGTACTTGGTTATGATCTCTCTGACTTTTCTCTCATCCTTGGGCCATAACTCGGGTGGTCGATTCTCTCGTCCCCTGCTCTGGTCGGGCCATACACGATGAGATGTGTTGACGCCACAGAGTGTTGAGAACTCATTGGCTTTCTTGAATAAACATTCTTTCCTCTTCCTGTAAGTCGTTATCCTCGTCTTCTCGTTCATTATCCTTGCCATCTTCACCATTTTTCGACCCATTCAAATACTGAAAGAGAAAGTACGTAAACGAAACAAAAATATAAAACTTGCAACTAAACATTTCATTGTGGTTCTATACACAATATTTATTTTGATTACGAGGCATGTAACATATCAAGACTCCCATCAACACTAGGTTTTGATAGATAGGGAGTTTCTTTAGTATCCGTAATGAACTAATCATCATCATCATCTTCAAACACAAAGTGAATTATATGTTTCTTAAATAGAGACAATGGTGGAGCTAGATCAATGAGATTTGTAGTCCTAACAATGTAACATCATCATACATAATCAAAACCCTAAAATCCTGTCTGTACATAATTCCAAATCCAACTACGCCATATATATAATGAAATGGAAATCAATAATGGAAAATAACAGATATATTCATATAAAGTAAAGAAGGTAAAAATACCTTGTGGAACGTTGATAGCTCTTAGTTTCTGAAGTTTCTTTCTTGATTTAACAATGGAGTTCCTCTTTTGTGTTTATATATATCGCACACGCAAGAAAATATACTCTCAAATATTATCTCCTACTCTAATATGGAAACCATGCAGATATTTTACTTCTTTCCAAGCAAGTATTAATGATGAAGTTGAGTTTAATGACTAAATGATCATATTAAGCCACTAAATCAAGGAAACCCCATATAATTAGCAGTGCCATGATCATGATAAAAAGATTCGTTTGTGATTGAATCAATTGATTTCCCCAAAGTTTCCATTTCTGAAGTCCATTTCCTTTTCTGTTTTTGCTTACATTGGCTAAATCATTGTTCTGTCAAAAAAAAAAAATAATCTTCGTTATCTTCTTACATGATTCTTATTTTCCTAAACATTGAATAATATAATTATGTAACAATATGAAAATCTCAATACCTATGAAAAGGCTATAATCAGAAAGGGCCAAAAAGCAGAAGCAACATTTAAAGTCCACAAGAGCATGTTCATTGCTAGTCTTTCGTTTTCGTTGATATTTTTAGAAATTAAAAGTTAAAATATTAAAAATAGGAGAAAAACAAGAAAGAGTGAGAAACCACAAAAACTTAATTAGATATTTTAGAGACATGCGTTAATTTATTGATGGCTAAATTATTTAAAGAGAAAAATTCAATTGAATAAGTAAGTTGCATAAAATGTGAATATAAAACTGATGAAAACTTTTGTTGAGAATTTTAGCAATGAAGTTGGTGTAAAGCTCACAACAAAACATATATCACAAATAATAATCACCACCAGGCCGTCGATTTTGCTTCAATTACTGGTTTCTTGCTTTCGACATGAATGAGTACTATTCGGAGTCAAATTGGCCGGTAGTGAGCGATGTATGATTGGTAGTGAGCGATGTATGATTGGTACCAACGATCCATATTGTGACACTTGTGGAGATTTCAACGGTAACTCGTATGCATTCATCAATCGGAACGCAGTCCACTTTCACTCTTACGTTCCTCTCAAAATGATTTTTTCTTTTACATGTCTATCTCATTCATTTGTCTCGTACCTAAGTGTGATGTTGCTAGGTTTAATCAATCTTTTATATGGAGTGAAAGTTATGATTTCAAAAAAGTTATGATTTCAAGCTTTATCTTCGTCAATCGTAGTTTCTAGTCTTTAGAGGTTTATTGATCCCTTCTCCAACAGCGAGATTCGACCACGCGTGGTAATTTTTAACCGAAAATCTTGTCATCTTCATTACATTCGAATAAATCAAGTAGAGTTTTGGCGCTTGATGAGTGCGAGACTGAAACGTGACATATCGTGGACCCATGATATAAATTGATATCAAAATATGAAGTTACGGAAATAATAGTAGGTAGTTCTCAAAAAGGGGGCTTTAACCGAACTGAATCGAACCCGAACCGAAAACCCATCCAGATCCGTCCGAAATGTAAAAATATCTGAATGGGTCTTGTAAGGTGGTACAAAACAACCAACCCGAAGTGTTATTAACCTAACACCTAACGAGTAACTAAAACAAAAAAAACCTAAAATCCAAAAAAATATCCAGAAACCGATCCGAATGTCCAAAAATTATATATAATATAATTAGAAAAACCCTAGGATATCACTAAAAAAATTTGGTCACAAATATAGACTCTAAGGATCAAAATGACCAAAATGTTTCATTAAAGAGGTAAATATACATTTATACCCCTAGGGTTAACTAATCCAAACATTAGAGTTTAGAATTAAGGTGGAGATTTGGGATTGGGGTTTAAAATTTTATAAAATAAAAATAAATATTAAAATTTGAAAAAAATTTTAAAATAGTTTCAAAAGTATTTTCAATTACAAAAAATTTGAAAAATAAAATTTGAAAAACAAATTACAAAAAAAATTTATAAAAAGTTCAATTTGAAAACATATAATCTAAAACTATAAAAACAATTTTTATTTTTATTTTATTTTTAATTTTTTTGTCATCATTTTTTTTTTATTATTTTATTATTTTTAATTTTATATATATCTAGGATATACCTTTTACCTATAAAATTAAGTTTTAAAGCTCTTGAAGTTCAATAAACAATCAAAGGAAAGAAACAAACGTTTCACATAGGAGTCTTACCAGAACTCTCCAAGTCATTAACTTGTCCAAACCTCATGGGATAGTCTGCGAAAGGCTTCACGTTGCTGAACATACTGTTCCCTAAACCCCACTGCACTGGTTCCATATAGTCTGTCTTCTGTACCATCGGAGCGTACTGACCATCCGAACAGCTTCCGTAAAACATGGCTTGAGTCATCTCCGGTTCTGTCACGTTCGAGAAAGACGCAACTTCCCGGTGTTCGAGGTCGAGGTCATTTGGTTAAGAAACGGGAGAAATGCGAAACCGTTCTGCTCCATTGAAGACATAGGAAACAACTGGTGTTGCTCGAGACATGGCTGGTTGTAACCTATCAAACCAAGTTGGTCACGATGAGTAGACCAAGAAGCATCGGGAAATGTCTGCTTCCTATTAGCAGCTTCTTGAATCTTGTTACAGACTGTCACGAAAGTTGCATATAGCTCGTTTAAAGAACACTTTTCGAGCTTGTTGTCCCACGGACAATACTTCTCTTTCTCCAACTTGATCTTGCCTTTCTCCAAGCATTCTTGTACAGAGTAGGTTTTGATGCAGCTGCTCGAGGCGGTGTCTCTGTACTTGGTTATGATCTCTCTGACTTTTCTCTCATCCTTGGGCCATAACTCGGGGTGGTCGATTCTCTCGTCCCCTGCTCTGGTCGGGCCATACACGATGAGACATGTGTTGACGCCACAGAGTGTTGAGAACTCATTGGCTTTCTTGAATAAACATTCTTTCCTCTTCCTGTAAGTCGTTATCCTCGTCTTCTCGTTCATTATCCTTGCCATCTTCACCATTTTTCGACCCATTCAAATACTGAAAGAGAAAGTACGTAAACGAAACAAAAATATAAAACTTGCAACTAAACATTTCATTGTGGTTCTATACACAATATTTATTTTGATTACGAGGCATGTAACATATCAAGACTCCCATCAACACTAGGTTTTGATAGATAGAAGGGAGTTTCTTTAGTATCCGTAATGAACTAATCATCATCATCATCTTCAAACACAAAGTGAATTATATGTTTCTTAAATAGAGACAATGGTGGAGCTAGATCAATGAGATTTGTAGTCCTAACAATGTAACATCATCATACATAATCAAAACCCTAAAATCCTGTCTGTACATAATTCCAAATCCAACTACGCCATATATATAATGAAATGGAAATCAATAATGGAAAATAACAGATATATTCATATAAAGTAAAGAAGGTAAAAATACCTTGTGGAACGTTGATAGCTCTTAGTTTCTGAAGTTTCTTTCTTGATTTAACAATGGAGTTCCTCTTTTTGTGTTTATATATATCGCACACGCAAGAAAATATACTCTCAAATATTATCTCCTACTCTAATATGGAAACCATGCAGATATTTTACTTCTTTCCAAGCAAGTATTAATGATGAAGTTGAGTTTAATGACTAAATGATCATATTAAGCCACTAAATCAAGGAAACCCCATATAATTAGCAGTGCCATGATCATGATAAAAGATTCGTTTGTGATTGAATCAATTGATTTCCCAAAGTTTCCATTTCTGAAGTCCATTTTTTTCTGTTTTTGCTTACATTGGCTAAATCATTGTTCTGTCAAAAAAAAAAAATAATCTTCGTTATCTTCTTACATGATTCTTATTTTCCTAAACATTGAATAATATAATTATGTAACAATATGAAAATCTCAATACCTATGAAAAGGCTATAATCAGAAAGGGCCAAAAAAGCAGAAGCAACATTTAAAGTCCACAAGAGCATGTTCATTGCCAGTTTTTCATGGAAATATTTAGCAATTAAAAATATAAGAAATAGGATAAAAACAAGAAAGAGTCTAAAATGAGAAACTACAAACACTTCATTAGATACCACAAAATAAATATCATAAATAATAATCACCACCAGGCCGTCGATTTTGCTTCAATTACTGGTTTCTTGCTTTCGACATGAATGAGTACTATTCGGAGTCAAATTGGCCGGTAGTGAGCGATGTATGATTGGTAGTGAGCGATGTATGATTGGTACCAACGATCCATATTGTGACACTTGTGGAGATTTCAACGGTAACTCGTATGCATTCATCAATCGGAACGCAGTCCACTTTCACTCTTACGTTCCTCTCAAAATGATTTTTTTTCTTTTACATGTCTATCTCATTCATTTGTCTCGTACCTAAGTGTGATGTTGCTAGGTTTAATCAATCTTTTTATATGGAGTGAAAGTTATGATTTCAAAAAAAAAGTTATGATTTCAAGCTTTATCTTCGTCAATCGTAGTTTCTAGTCTTTAGAGGTTTATTGATCCCTTCTCCAACAGCGAGATTCGACCACGCGTGGTAATTTTTAACCGAAAATCTTGTCATCTTCATTATATTCGAATATATCGAAGTAGAGTTTTGCAATTTGATGACTACGAGACTGAAACGTGACATATAGTTTGCACCAGAAAAAACGTGACATATCGTGGATCCATGATTTAAATTGATATGAAAATATGAATACGGAAATAATAGTAGGTAGTTCTCAAAAAAGGGGGCCGTAACCGAATCGAACTGAACCCAACCGAAAACCCGATCCAGATCCGTCCGAAATGTAAAAATATCTGAATGGGTCTTGTAAGGTGGTACAAAACAAACCGAACCCAAGTGTTATTAACCTAACACCTAACGAGTAACCAAAACAAAAAAACCTAAAATCCAAAAAAATATCCCAAGAAACCGATCCGAATGTCCAAAAATTATATATAATATAATTAGAAAAATACCCTAGGATATCACTAAAAAAATTTGGTCACAAATATAGACTCTAAGGATCAAAATGACCAAAATGTTTCATTAAAGAGGTAAATATACATTTATACCCCTAGGGTTAACTAATCCAAACATTAGAGTTTAGAATTAAGGGGTGGAGATTTGGGATTGGGGTTTAAAATTTTATAAAATAAAAATAAATATTAAAATTTGAAAAAAATTTTAAAATAGTTTCTGAAGTTTCTTTCTTGATTTAACAATGGAGTTCCTCTTTTGTGTTTATATATATCGCACACGCAAGAAAATATACTCTCAAATATTATCTCCTACTCTAATATGGAAACCATGCAGATATTTTACTTCTTTCCAAGCAAGTATTAATGATGAAGTTGAGTTTAATGACTAAATGATCATATTAAGCCACTAAATCAAGGAAACCCCATATAATTAGCAGTGCCATGATCATGATAAAAGATTCGTTTGTGATTGAATCAATTGATTTCCCCAAAGTTTCCATTTCTGAAGTCCATTTCCTTTTCTGTTTTTGCTTACATTGGCTAAATCATTGTTCTGTCAAAAAAAATAATCTTCGTTATCTTCTTACATGATTCTTATTTTCCTAAACATTGAATAATATAATTATGTAACAATATGAAAATCTCAATACCTATGAAAAGGCTATAATCAGAAAGGGCCAAAAAGCAGAAGCAACATTTAAAGTCCACAAGAGCATGTTCATTGCCAGTTTTTCATGGAAATATTTAGCAATTAAAAATATAAGAAATAGGATAAAGAGTCTAAAATGAGAAACTACAAACACTTCATTAGATACCACAAAATAAATATCATAAATAATAATCACCACCAGGCCGTCGATTTTGCTTCAATTACTGGTTTCTTGCTTTCGACATGAATGAGTACTATTCGGAGTCAAATTGGCCGGTAGTGAGCGATGTATGATTGGTAGTGAGCGATGTATGATTGGTACCAACGATCCATATTGTGACACTTGTGGAGATTTCAACGGTAACTCGTATGCATTCATCAATCGGAACGCAGTCCACTTTCACTCTTACGTTCCTCTCAAAATGATTTTTTTCTTTTACATGTCTATCTCATTCATTTGTCTCTACCTAAGTGTGATGTTGCTAGGTTTAATCAATCTTTTATATGGAGTGAAAGTTATGATTTCAAAAAAGTTATGATTTCAAGCTTTATCTTCGTCAATCGTAGTTTCTAGTCTTTAGAGGTTTATTGATCCCTTCTCCAACAGCGAGATTCGACCACGCGTGGTAATTTTTAACCGAAAATCTTGTCATCTTCATTATATTCGAATATATCGAAGTAGAGTTTTGCAATTTGATGACTACGAGACTGAAACGTGACATATAGTTTGCACCAGAAAAAACGTGACATATCGTGGATCCATGATTTAAATTGATATGAAAATATGAATACGGAAATAATAGTAGGTAGTTCTCAAAAAGGGGGCTTCAACCGAATCCGAATCGAACTCAACCGAAAACCCGATCCAGATCCGTCCAATGTAAAAATATCTGAATGGGTCTTGTAAGGTGGTACAAAACAAATCCAACCCGGTTATTAACCTAACACCTAACGAAAACCAAAAACAAAAACCAAAATCCAAAAATATCCAAGAAACCGATCCGAATGTCCAAAATTATATATAATATAATTAGAAAAATACCCTAGGATATCACTAAAAAAATTTGGTCACAGGATCAAAATGACCAAAATGTTTCATTAAAGAGGTAAATATACATTTATACCCCTAGGGTTAACTAATCCAAACATTAGAGTTTAGAATTAAGGGGTGGAGATTTGGGATTGGGGTTTAAAATTTTATAAAATAAAAAATAAATATTAAAATTTGAAAAAAATTTTAAAATAGTTTCAAAAGTATTTTCAATTACAAAAAATTTGAAAAATAAAATTTGAAAAACAAATTACAAAAAAAAATTTATAAAAAGTTCAATTTGAAAACATATAATCTAAAACTATAAAAACAATTTTTATTTTTATTTTATTTTTAATTTTTTTGTCATCATTTTTCTTTTATTATTTTATTATTTTAATTTTATATATATCTAGGTATTAGGCTTTTACCTATTAAATTAAACATTTTCACATTTTTTTCTTGTGGTCTATTTTGTGACTAAAACTTGAAAATGATCTATTTAGAAAATTGCCCATATAATTATATGAAACATGAATATATATCCAATATTCAATTTCACATTTATTTTGATATATTATGTTACAATAAGTATTTAAAATATAAATAACTACCTTAAGTACTTAATTATATATTTCTTATGTTTTACCTTTAGATTTTAGATTTTTGTATATCGGAACCCATCCAATATAACCGAATCAATGATATATGATTACTTTATGAGTTCTATGATGTCATATAAAACGACATGAACCTGATGTGTTATATCCCAACCCGAATTGCACTTGCAAATTTGCTAGAATTGGATCTATGAAGTATTATAAAAACCAAAATCCAAAAATCCAACCCGAATGCCACCAACGCCCGCACCGGGGATAATAGGTTTACATAATTACTATACGTGACACATTTTATTGTATTAAAAAGCACTGACACTTAGTTAAAGTTGGCAAGCGGAGCTGGTGATGGGAGCGAGACGGCGAGTAGCATGGGATCTGTTTTGAATGGATAATTTGCATGCTTATCCACTACGGGACGAGATGGTTCCACGTCAGCTACATTCAATATATTCGTTCAACAAAAATTCTGTTAAAAGGTAGTTATAGTAAATGCTATTCAAGTCCTCGAATATATTTATTATTTATAAAATGCATAATAGGCTTCAGACCATTTAGTTTAGTTTCATGTTATGTTATACATATTGGATATAAAACATTCATTTTCACGAGTTTAAAATCTAATTATGTTATTTCAATCATCAATTAAACGAAAATTTGTACCAAGTAAAATGTTATTTCACTTATGGTAGTTTCATACAATCAACAACTATAGAGGAGTATAAAGCGAAGGTAAAAATAAAGGGTCAATTATAGAAGCTTCGAAACATATGTATGAAAGAAACTAGTAAAGAAAAAGAAGAGGGCTAAAGGTAAATTATGTTTTAAAGTTCAATTAGAAAAAGGAAAAGTAAAAATAAAATCAGCGTCGTTAAAGAAAAAGGTAAAATAAATAAATGTTGCGTTTCAGGAACTCCATCTCCGTCGATTTTGCTTCAATTACTGGTTTCTTGCTTTCGACATGAATGAGTACTATTCGGAGTCAAATTGGCCGGTAGTGAGCGATGTATGATTGGTAGTGAGCGATGTATGATTGGTACCAACGATCCATATTGTGACACTTGTGGAGATTTCAACGGTAACTCGTATGCATTCATCAATCGGAACGCAGTCCACTTTCACTCTTACGTTCCTCTCAAAATGATTTTTTTCTTTTACATGTCTATCTCATTCATTTGTCTCGTACCTAAGTGTGATGTTGCTAGGTTTAATCAATCTTTTATATGGAGTGAAAGTTATGATTTCAAAAAGTTATGATTTCAAGCTTTATCTTCGTCAATCGTAGTTTCTAGTCTTTAGAGGTTTATTGATCCCTTCTCCAACAGCGAGATTCGACCACGCGTGGTAATTTTTAACCGAAAATCTTGTCATCTTCATTATATTCGAATATATCGAAGTAGAGTTTTGCAATTTGATGACTACGAGACTGAAACGTGACATATAGTTTGCACCAGAAAAAAACGTGACATATCGTGGATCCATGATTTAAATTGATATGAAAATATGAATACGGAAATAATAGTAGGTAGTTCTCAAAAAAGGGGCTTCAGAACCTCGAACTGAACCCGAACCGAAAACCCGATCCGTATCCGTCCGAAATGTAAAAATATCTGAATGGGTCTTGTAAGGTGGTACAAAACAAATCCAACCCGGTGTTATTAACCGAACACCTAACGAAAACTAAAACAAAAACCTAAAATCCAAAAAAATATCCGAAGAAACCGATCCGAATGTCCAAAAATTATATATAATATAATTAGAAAAATACCCTAGGATATCACTAAAAAAATTTGGTCACAAATATAGACTCTAAGGATCAAAATGACCAAAATGTTTCATTAAAGAGGTAAATATACATTTATACCCCTAGTGGTTAACTAATCCAAACATTAGAGTTTAGAATTAGGGGTGGAGATTTGGGATTGGGGTTTAAAATTTTATAAAATAAAAATAAATATTAAAATTTGAAAAAAAATTTTAAAATAGTTTCAAAAGTATTTTCAATTACAAAAAATTTGAAAAATAAAATTTGAAAAACAAATTACAAAAAAAATTTATAAAAAGTTCAATTTGAAAACATATAATCTAAAACTATAAAAACAATTTTTATTTTTATTTTATTTTTAATTTTTTTGTCATCATTTTTCTTTTATTATTTTATTATTTTTAATTTTATATATATATCTAGTGTTATAGTCCTTTTACTATTAAATTAAACATTTTCATTTTTTTCTGTGGTCTATTTTGTACTAAAACTTGAAAATGATCTATTTAGGAAAATTGCCCATATAATTATATGAAACATGAATATATACTCAATATTCAATTTCACATTTATTTTGATATATTATGTTACAATAAGTATTTAAAATATAAATAACTACCTTAAGTACTTAATTATATATTTCTTATGTTTTACCTTTAGATTTTAGATTTTATTTGTATATCGAACCGATCCAATATAACCAATCCAATGATATATGATTACTTTATGAGTTCTATGATGTCATATAAAACGACATGAACCTGATGTGTTATATCCGAACCCGACCTGTACTTGCAAATTTGCTAGAATTGGATCTATGAAGTATTATAAAAAAACCAAAATCCGAAAAATCCAACCCGAATGCCAACGGGTACCCGAACGCCCAGACCGGGGGATAATAGGTTTACATAATTACTATACGTGACACATTTTATTGTATTAAAAAGCACTGATTACTTATTGTTCCAAAACACTCCGTAACAGTCTAAAGTTGGCAAGCGGAGCTGGTGATGGGAGCGAGACGGCGAGTAGCATGGGATCTGTTTTGAATGGATAATTTGCATGCTTATCCACTACGGGACGAGATGGTTCCACGTCAGCAAATATCTACATTCAATATATTCGTTCAACAAAAAATTCTGTTAAAAGGTAGTTATAGTAAATGCTATTCAAGTCCTCGAATATATTTATTATTTATAAAATGCATAATAGGCTTCAGACCATTTAGTTTAGTTTCATGTTATGTTATACATATTGGATATAAAACATTCATTTTCACGAGTTTAAAATCTAATTATGTTATTTCAATCATCAATTAAACGAAAATTTGTACCAAGTAAAATGTTATTTCACTTATGGTAGTTTCATACAATCAACAACTATAGAGGAGTATAAAGCGAAGGTAAAAATAAAGGGGTCAATTATAGAAGCTTCGAAACATATGTATGAAAGAAACTAGTAAAGAAAAAGAAGAGGGCTAAAGGTAAATTATGTTTTAAAGTTCAATTAGAAAAAAAGGAAAAGTAAAAATAAAATCAGCGTCGTTAAAAAGAAAAGGTAAAATAAATAAATGTTGCGTTTCAGGAACTCCATCTCCGTCTCTTTTCCTCCGCATCAGAAAAAAAATCTCCGACGAAGGAGAAGAGAAACACGAAAATGGCGGAGATTGGGGGAATCAGATGTGGCTGTCGCGGAGTTCCCGGCGGCAACTTCTTCCACCCCGGAGGATTCTCTCTGAAATCTTGCTTCCTCGAGCAGCAGAGAACGAGGCGGAATCGAAACTTCTTCCGAAACGTATCTATCGTTCCTTCTTTCAAACGCGGTCGTTTAATCACGAAATGGAGCTCCGTCGCTGCGAATAGCCCAATCTTTAGGTATTATACTTTCTCGCTCGCTGCTACTAAGAATCAATTTGGGGATAATTCGTTTCCCGAAGATTGAATTTTAGGTGAATTTGACTAATCGATTTGTTGATTGAAGTATGGATGCTCGGGAGAAATCAAGATCATTTGTGTTGGTATCATCAAGGCACAAGAAAGTCCCTGTTTACGTGATGATGCCTATTGACACGTTTGGAATCGATTCTTCTGGTTGCCCTATCATTAAAAGGTTAATCTTTCTCAAAAATGTAGACTATATAAACAAGACTACTGTGGCTTCTTAATTGTTTTTTTTTTTTTGCATTCAGATAATGATGAGTTTTCTGTCTGTTCTCGTTTCCAGGCTCAAGGCTTTAACTGTTTCTCTCAAGGCACTCAAGTTAGCTGGTGTTCATGGAGTCGCGGTTGAGGTTTGGTGGGGATTGTGGAGCGTTTCTGTCCTCTTGAGTTTAAATGGTCGCCTACGATGAGCTCTTCAGGTTGATTTCTGAGGCAGGGTTGAAGTTGCACGTTGCTCTTTGTTTTCATTCAAACATGCACTTGTATTGCGATATAGCACCCATGGATATTAGTCACTTATTACTCGGACGGCCATGGGAGTATGATAAAAAAGTAATCCATTACGGAGCCGATAACACTTATCAGTTCACGTGGGATTCCCATAAAATATTATTACTTCCTTCCAAAGATGTCGTGACACCACCATTACCAACGTCTACCAATATCCACATTACAGCTGTGCCGACAACAAAACAGACTTCGTTGATTTGTTCATATGAGGCATTCACGTCAGAGTTCAAGACAGAGGGCGTCGTCTTAGCCTTGATTCCAGCAGCCTGCACACGTACCCTGGCGACAACAAGTCACACAGGTATTGAAGCGGTATTACAAGAGTTTCACGACGTCTTTCCCAAAGACCTACCAGAAGGACTGCCACCATTGCGGGATATTCAGCATCACATCGACTTGGTCCCTGGAGCTACTCTTCCTAACAGGCCTCATTATCGCATGAGTCCCGATGAACATGAAGAACTCCGTCGCCAAGTTGAAGATTTACTCCGCAAAGGACATATTCGCGAAAGCCTTTCTCCTTGCGCCGTTCCGGCCCTTCTCATACCAAAGAAAGATGGTTCTTGGCGTATGTGTGTTGATAGTCGGGCCATTAACAAAATCACTGTCCGCTACCGATTTCCAATCCCACGACTCGATGATTTGCTAGATCAGATTGGTGCTGCTACAATTTTCTCAAAAATTGATCTGAAAAGTGGCTACCATCAAATACGGATTCGGCCAGGGGATGAGTGGAAAACCGCTTTCAAGACTAGAGAGGGTCTTTTTGAGTGGCTTGTGATGCCCTTTGGTCTATCTAATGCTCCAAGTACTTTCATGCGCATCATGAATCAGTCTTTACGACCCTTCATTGGAAAGTTCGTCGTTGTCTATTTTGATGACATACTTATCTTTAGTTCAACGATGGATGCCCATATTACGCATATCCGTGAAGTTCTGCAGGTGCTTCGTACCGAAAAATTATTTGCTGCTCAACAAAAGTGCGAGTTTGGTGTCCCAGAAGTCTTATTTTTGGGATATGTTGTCTCCGCAAAAGGCCTTGCGATGGATCAAAACAAAATTGAAGCAGTAAAATCGTGGCCTATTCCTAAAACAGTTACGGAGGTTCGAAGTTTTCACGGTCTTGCCTCTTTTTATAGGCGTTTTGTGAGCCATTTTAGCACTATTATGGCACCGATCACAAACTGCATGAAGGAGGGTAGGTTCAACTGGACGACGGAAGCGACGGCAGCCTTTGAATTGATCAAGACAAAGCTAACAACTGCTCCAATTCTTGTGTTGCCAAACTTCGCTGAGACCTTTGAGTTACACAGTGATGCTTCTAAGTTAGGCATCGGTGCGGTTCTAAGCCAGCACGGCCGACCAATTGCCTATTACAGTGAGAAACTGGCTGGCGCACGTTCCCTATACAACACCTATGACATGGAATTCTATGCAATTGTACAGGCCATCAAGCATTGGCGCCATTATCTAGTGCATCGTGAGTTCATTCTGTTTACGGATCATGATGCTTTGCGCCACCTCGATAGTCAAACTAAGGTTTCCTCTCGTCACGCCTCGTGGATTGCTTATTTACAGCAATTTACGTTCTCTATACGTCACCAGTCGGGAAAAACAAACCGCGTGGCTGATGCTTTGAGTCGGCGTCATTCCTTGCTTGGTACCATGAGTACGACAGTACTGGGATTCACTGCAATGGCCGACTTATACGCTGACGATAGTTTCTTTGGCCGTCTCTTTCGCGATGCTTCAGCTGGTTTGACTTCCGATTATACAGTTCAAGATGGTTTCCTATTCAGGGGCTTGCGTCTTTGTGTTCCTGACTGTAGTCTGCGGTTACAAATAATACAAGAGTTGCATAATGAAGGTCATGTGGGACGCGACAGAACACTCCATCTGGCGACTACTTCTTATTTTTGGCCAACGTTGAGACGCGATGTGGAGCGTTTTGTGGAGAGATGCCGCGTTTGTCAACTCTCTAAAGGCAAAGCGTCTAATGCAGGACTCTACCTTCCGTTACCTGTTCCAACCCAGCCATGGACTGATGTGAGTATGGATTTCGTGCTCGGTCTTCCCCGGACGCAAAAGGGCTTTGATTCTATTTTTGTCGTCGTCGATCGGTTCTCTAAGATGGCTCATTTTATTCCATGTAAAAAGACGACGGACGCAGTTACAGTAGCTGTCCTTTTCTTTCGAGAAGTATACAGGTTACATGGCTTGCCTACATCGTTGGTGTCTGACCGTGATACGAGGTTCTTAAGTCATTTTTGGCGCTCCCTGTGGAAGCTTCTCGGCACCAGCTTAGATATGAGTTCTGCATATCATCCTCAATCGGATGGTCAAACGGAGGTTACGAACCGTTCTCTTGGCAATTTGTTGCGTTGTTTGGTTGGTGACAATCTTAAAACATGGGATAGTAAGCTTAGTCAGGCTGAATTTGCTCATAATCATGCCTTGAATAGGAGTTCGGGGTATTGTCCTTTCCAGGTGGTTTACGGTCTTATTCCTCGTGGCCCACTTGATTTGACTACTTTACCTGAAAAGACTCGCTTTCATGGTGAGGCAGTCGATTTCGTGTCTAAGATTCAACAGGTTCATCAATTCGCTCATGACAATCTCGTGGCTTCTACCGCTAAGTACAAAAGCGCGGCTGATCGCAAGCGCCGCGAGCTCATTTTCTCGCCAGGTGACCTTGTTTGGGTTGTACTCACTAAGGATCGTCTACCTGTTGGCGAATACAACAAGCTTAAATCACGCAAGATTGGTCCGGTTGAAGTTCTTGAACGCATTAATCCAAACGCTTATAAGTTTCGTCTTCCCCAACACCTTCGTACGTCAGATGTCTTCAATGTCAAGTATTTATTTCCGTATCATGGTGACAATGACGATTCGAATTCGTGGACGAATCCTTCTCACCAGGGGGGACCTGATGCAGCACAGATTGTGATCATCGATGATCACAACTCCAAGACTACTTAGGATAATTTCCTTTTCTATTGATTAGTTTTGTTTTCCTTTTTTTTGCATTGGTCTTATTCCTTTTAGGTCAAGGATTTCCAAATCCTTTCTTTTTGATGACTTTAAGCTCTTATATATAGAGCCCTTAACGATAGTTGTAAGGACACAATTTGAATAATAAGAACAAAGTTTTTGGTTTTAAAGAGCTTTGCAAAAGGCACTGCGAAGAGTATTCGCGACCCTAAGAGTTCTAACGAACACTGCGAAGAGTATTCGCATCTCTTTTATCTAGTTTTCGAAGTTACCTTCAACAACAAGTTACCAGCTTTTCGATCAAACCCTTGATCTTGAAGATTCATAGCTTCCGCTCTCCATCAAAAGTGCTAGGCAGATTCTGAAACATATCATAAGAGGTTAGTATCAAATCCGGGGTTAACTAGTTGTCGTGACGACCGTAAAGTTGTGCGGACGACTATTGACCCTGGACGACTTAACCAAGTTAATGGACGACTAGTTGACCACGGAAGACTTAATTTTAAGTCGCCCGTGGTCAACTAATCGTCTGCACGATTTATATTTAAGTCGTTAGGGTCAACTAGTCGTCCGCACAACTTTATTTAAGTCGTCGGGGTTAACTTGCGGCAACTTTATTGCAGAGATGGTCGCAGATACAACAACCGAGGCGAACTTCGGTATATAAGATCTTGCGGAGGATAAAGCAGATGGTGTCACCTCCAGAGATTGTTGCTGTCACTTCCACCGATCACCAACCGAGCCTCGCTTCCACCGATCAACAACCAGCCTCGCTTCCACCGACAACAACCGAGCCTCGCTTCCACCGAGCCAAGCGATCCAGCCAGAACCGAGCCTGGTATTGGACAAGCTGCAAAGAGTAAACGAGCGAAGAAACCTGCTTCCACCGTGAGATCTCCTTATACGGCAGAGAAAAAAAAGATAAAGTGGCAGCCTATAATCCATTTCCGCCAAGAAACAAAGATAAGTTGAAGGAACTCGCTGATTGGTTGAAAACTGATCCGTAAGTGATTGCTTTACCCATAATAGCTTGATTTAGTCGTCCAAAACTGATTGCTTTTTGTTTGCAGTCATTATTCAACTTAGACCAGGACAAACCACGTACATCACCAACAAGGTGGTACCACTTCCTCCGGACAGCCAGAGAATGGCTGGAAGACTGCGTAAGTCTTCTGCACACGATTTAAGTCGTCTACAAAGTCGCCCAAGTAGACTACTTTCCGCACGACTTAAAGATAAATCGATTAATGACGACTTATATTTAAGTCGCCCGGTAACTTCTAACTTGTTATATTTAATATGCAGCATATAGATGCTTGGATTAATGTAAAGGCAGAGGTATCGGAGAACCCACAAGTTTTCGTGAGCAAGCGAATGTGCTTCCCGGATCACAACTTTTCCCAGCCTTGAGAGAAGCAGATCAGCTCTTCAAAACATCTGAACCTGATCACAAAGGTTTAGGAAGAGTTCTACCTGGTGGGCCGAATTTTTATGACGGATCAATACCTTCATTTTGCCAATCAAACAAGAAGTGGGGAGGACATTGATGATATCTATGCACCGCTGAACTTGAGCGACAAGCATTGGGTTGCTATTTGGATATCGATCCCTAAGAGGCATACATAGTCAGGACAGCATACCTTCATCTAGTGTACCGGACGCATGGGATGCGATAATGGAGCCTTTTCTCCGGATGGTCCCTTATCCGCTTGTTGAGCGCAGCCACCGACGAAAATACGGGTCAAATACGGGTTGAGCCATACACATATGAGACCGCTGAAAGGTGTACCCACGCCAACAATGGTGATTGGGCGCAATAAAGCAGTACATGAATGTCATGCTCTTGGGGTCTCCTTTGACCCTAAAGACTTTGCTAGGTGGAACGCCAAGAAAATGAGGGATAATATGGCGGTGGATATATGGAAGGAGCTTGTTGATCAGCATTTGAAAGAAAATGTGGATGGTGATAAGTTCGTGGGCATATATGATTAGATTTGTGTTTGTATTTGAACTTGTCTTTGTATTTGAACATGATTTTTAACGACTTATTATAAGTCGCCGGAAGGTTGGACGACTTATTATAAGTCGTCGGAAGGTTTTCCAACCGACGACTTATTACTGGACTTCTAAAAATAAAATACACCGGACGACTTACTTGGACTTCTAAAATAAAATACACTGGACGACTTAGTAGAAGGTAGTCTAAAAATAAAATACACTTGAAGGGATAAGTAGGTCGCCTAAAAATAAAATACACTGGACGACTTAGTAGAAGGTCGCCTAAAAATAAATACACGGACGACTAAATATTTAGTGCCCGATGTAATCAAGACCGGACGACTTAAATTTAGGTCGTCTGGACAACTAGTCAACCTGGTTGTGTACATTGTGGTTTCGTATGGCCAGTTTCCTTGCATTGAGCATCTCCGTGCCTGTGTTTCTTCCCGGGTTTGTGTCCTCTCATCCTAGATAGCTCCAACCAAGATTGCCATCTTGATTTCTTCTCTCCCCGACCACGCTTTAGTTCGGAGGAAAGCATTCTCGTTCCTCAATATGTTGTGACACGATAGGATATATATTCTCCGAGTATCCTCGCATACAGATAATTTTGAGTACATGGACATACAAGTGTGGAGATATGCAAACCAGCATGTGTTCCAGCAGCTATAGCATGAGAGCAAGGTATTTTCTCCACCCATAGACACCACAATCACACTTTGCATGTTCCAAATCAACCACACAGTCCATTTTGCCACCTTTGACAAAGAAATGCCATCCATCAATTGGTTCGACCGTCATCGTATCCGCTATCTCTTCTCGACACAGCAAGCAAGTATTCAACACCCCGCTATGTTCAGTTGTGAGACTCAAAGCATCTTGTCTCTTTTCCAATACCATTTTCCTAACTTCGCCTTATGAACTCCAGCAGGAACGTAATCGGAATCCTCTTGCTCGCTTCAGGCGGAATTAATGATTCAGCAATGTTGCTTGTTTTATGTTGAACCTGTTCCCTTACAATAAACCTTGACCATAGCCTGACGTCGGCTTTCTCCAAATACGTTGCAAGTTCCGGTTTGCACTCCAGATCTCAGCCATGTACGGTCAAAATCGAAACCGTGTGAGCATAAGCAGCCCCTTTCACCAAGTACATGAGATGTTTCCCTTTAAACTTTTGACAATGTTATCTTGAAGGTGATAATAACATATTCCTCGGGTTGCCCAAGGAAACACCTTATCACACGCACTTTTAATGGCCTTGCCGGTTCGGAGACTATCACCGAGGCTTGTCATGAGATATACAACTAGCCAATTTTCTGAAAAACCATTCCCAAGAAGGTACATCTTCCTCATCCACGATCCCAAAGCCAATGGGAATATCTGAAAATTGCCATCTCTCAGCGGCTGCAACTAACATAGTTCCTCCATACTTTCCACTTAGGTGAGTTCCATCCACCACAATGACCCTTCTCCGATACTTAAAACCTTTGATAGAAGCTCCAAAAGAGAGAAATAGATACTTAAATCTTTTCATAGAATCAAGTTCTATCGCCGGATAATCGATTTGCAATGGAGATTTGCTCGAGATATGATGCCGGACGCGAATACCCTTCTTACGCTGATCCTCTCACCAATCTTTGTGCATATAATGCTGTCTGTATGAAGTGGTGTAATCCGCCATGCCAAACATGTTCCTCATTGCATCGTGATATGCTGCGGAGTTATCCCATCAATGATTCCAACACGATCAATGAAAAGACTACCAACATACTGAGTACGCGTGTTCCGCTGGCGATTCGGTCTCCCGCTGAGCATAAATGTTTTTCCACATACTTTGTTACCCAAAACGTGTTTGTCCCATGTTTGACACTCGCCCGACCTTCCATCCACAATAGCTAACCCGACATGTTGCCACAACGAGTTTTTTGATTTGTATAATCTGAAAGAAAACTTACCTCACCGCCGCCAACCGCAGCTCAAAGCATGCACCCTTGCTAAGAGTATTCAGGACTTAAGAGTTCTAACGAACACTCGCGAAGAGTATTCGCATCTCTTTTATCTAGTTTTCGAAGTTACCTTCAACAACAAGTTACCAGCTTTTCGATCAAACCCTTGATCTTGAAGATTCATAGCTTCCGCTCTCCATCAAAAGTGCTAGGCAGATTCTGAAACATATCATAAGTGATGAGTATGCGGAGCAGTTTACAAGACTGTATGATTATGTTGAGGAGTTAAGGAAGACTAATGAGGGTTCTACGGTTATTTTAGGAACGAAGGACATAGTTTTTGAGAAGTTTTACACATGCTTTCAGTCGCAGAAAACAGGTTGGAAGAGTGCATGTCGTCGTGTGATTCATTTAGATGGAACTTTTTTAAAGGGACGCATGAAAGGGATACTGTTAACCGCAGTGGAAAGGGATCCTAATGATGCCACATATATCATCGCTTGGGCTATTGTACCGGTTGAGAACAAGGTCTACTGGCTGTGGTTTATGGAGTTGTTGCGGGAAGATTTAGGATTAGAGGAAGGAAACGCTCTTGCACTGTCTTCAGATCAGCAGAAAGGACTTGCATACGCAGTCAAAACCGCCTTGCCTTATGCAGAACACAAAATGTGTGCAAGACACATTTTTGCTAACTTGCGAAAGAGATACAAGCAGATGGGTCCTCTTCACAAGGTGTTTTGGAAGTGTGCCCGAGCCTACAATGAAAAAGTTTTTAAACAACAACTTGAGAAGATGAAGACCATCAAGCTTGAAGCTTATGAGGAAGTTAAGAAATGTGTTGGTTCGAATTGGTCAAGGTGAGATCAGAATATTTGTATGTTAATTTTATTTTTAAATTTAGTTATCCTAATGACATTTTTTTCTCTTGTTGTAGGGCATATTTCAGTGATGTCACTAAGTCAGCTGCAGTTGAAAACAACATAAGCGAGTCTTACAATGGCGTTTTGAAAGAAGCTCGTGAGAAACCAGTTGTTGCTTTGCTAGAAGACATTAGGCGCCATATCATGTCTAGCAATTTGACGAAGCTGAAGGAGATAGACAAGACAACAGGTTTGATCACACCAAAAGCGTTAGCTATTATGGAGAAGCGGAAGCGTAGCTTGAAGTGGTGTGTTCCATTACCAAATGGAAGAGGCATCTATGAAGTGGATCATGGGAGGCACAAGTACGTTGTACATGTCCGAGATAGGACATCTTTCACTTGTCGAGAGTATGATGTGAGTGGCATTCCTTGTTGTCATATCATATCTGCAATGTGGGCTGAGTATAAGGAAACAAAGCTGCCTGAAACGGTTATTTCAGATTGGTATTCAGTGGAGAAGTGGAAGCTTTGCTACAGCTCACTTTTGTTTCCTGTGAATGGGATGGAGTTGTGGGAAACACATAGTGATGTTGTTGTTATGCCTCCTCCGGACAGAATAATGCCAGGTCGACCCAAAAACAACGATCGAATCAGAGACCCCAGCGAAGATGGACCATCACAAAACTCTCAAAAACCTCCAGTGGTAATGTCTTCTAACTCTTTTCCTCTTATGCATTAAACTTTGACAATATTAATGTCTTCTAGCTATATTTAAATATGCAGACATGTAGCAATTGCCTCCAAACCGGCCATAATAAACGCTCATGCAAAGAAGTCATGGTTCCTGTGGCTCCTAAGCCGGTTCCAGAATTTCCATCTTACCATGCCAATACTAAGATGGTATCACCTAACTCTCTTGTATGTATATTGAACACTGTCCATCGATTCACTCTGCTGCTTCTACTTTATTTTGCAGACTTGTAGCAACTGTCAACAAACGGGACACAATAAGCGGAAATGTAAGCTCGATCCTGTTCCTAAGCCACCTAAACTGCCTCGTGGAAGACCTTTCAAGAACCCAACGGCAACAACCCAAACTCCTCCAGCTGATGAACCTTGATATGCTTTTAATGTTGAAAGTAGGCTTGTATTAAGAATCTATATAACAACTTGGTTGTCTTTTGTAACAACTCTGTATATTTAGGATGATGATTATGTCTTTTGTAACAACTTGGTTATGTATTTTGTTAACACAAACTCATGTCATAACCATCATAAAACAACATAAAAGTCATAAACAATGACAATAGATACTGTCATAATAAGACAACATAATCAGAAAAGTCAGAGACAACAACATAATCGTTGGACTAAGCCATCTAAAGATCACATTTTTAGCACAAACAACAACTAAGCCATCTAAGACTTCAACCTAAGACACTCGATAATTCCAATGATCTCACTCATGTCCTTCTTCAAATCAG